>SJYW01034389.1:0-17584 GCA_006410735.1 Raphicerus campestris | reverse complement strand
GCAGCACGCCCGGAAAACACCAAGGAGTGAAAAAGGGAAGGTCACAGAACATTTGCTAGTCTGTAATGCTAGAAAGAACTATGTGGGCACCACCTCTGCCACCAGCCATGAGGGTCCAATCTTATTGGAGCCCAATAAGATTAACTTGCAGGCACGTGAGGAACCTCATCTCCCCAATATTTTTCACTTTACAAAGTCATTTAAATGGAGAGAAATGATAAGCTGCAGTTCTAAATCTACCATGTTTTATTGTCCCTTTTCCTCTACCAATGTATCCTTGCCTTTTTGGCCAGACAGCTCCTTGACTTCAAGCTCTCCGTAGAGACTTTCCCCAGATCTCTTTAAGGAGCGAGTCTGGGGTCAGGTCTCCAAGGACAACCCTGAAACAGGGAATGTGCATACACGTGACTGATTTACAAAGTCAGTGCTCCCCAGGGAAACCGGGCAGGGAAGAGGGAGCAGGACAGGGAGCCAGGGAAACCAGGCAAGAGTGTGATTTCCAGCCAGGTCCCACAGTCTGGTCCTTGATCCTCCAGGGAAGCCTACCGTGTAACGCACGCTCACAGTGGCCATCCTCTCCCTGGGAATAGAAGCTTTGCTGCTCCTGTGCCCCCTTATGCATTGGATCAAGCCCACCTGGAGGATGTAAACTCTAAGGCACATCAGTCTGTCTTCTGGTGTGGACAAAAGTGCTCCAGCAGCCAGGTAGAGCTCGGCCTTCTCCCTCTGCCCTTCCGTTCTGACATTGATTTCCAAGTCTTAAACCCGGCCCTGCCAGACAGGAGGCTCCTTAGAAATGAGGGACAAGGGAAGACCCAACGCAAATCAGAGTCCCAGTTCGTGGGCCTCCTGGCTCTGTAGTTTCTACACAAGGAAATTTCCACCACAGTGAAGGGCTTCCCTGGTGGCTCCGATGTTAAAGAATCTGCCTGCAATGCAGGAAGACACAGGTTTGATCCCTGGGTTGGGAAGATCCCTTGGAGATAGGAATGGCTATCCACTTCAATATTCTTGCCTGGAGAATTCTATGGACAGAGGAGCCTGGTGGGCTACAGTCCATGGGGTTGCAAAGAGTCAGACACATGGAGCGATTAACACTTTCACTTTGGGACAGACGTTTCAATAGCCTTGGGGCTATTTTATTAATATTTCATCTCTCGGTGCTTTGATCTCCCCATCTATAAAAATGGGAATAATAATAATTACAGTGTCTATCCATTATATAGGTTTGTTATAGGATGAAATATGTTAACTCCTGTAACATGTTTAGATCCATATTGGGCCCATCTATCTCTATATACATGTTTGTTTAATAAAATCTTATCTTTCCAAACTACTAGATCTTATCATTGAGGTCAGACCCACTAGAATGGGAATTTGATCAACTCTAAAAATATTTTTTAAAGTGATAAAATATTCCAAAGCTATTGATATCTTCAAAGAAAAAATGTGCCAAGGAAATAATATATAGTGATAAAATAGTATAAACTTAATGGAGTGAAGTAATATCATTTTAGAGCTTACTAAACAGAAATACATCTGAAAGAATCAATTATGGTTTTTAAATCTGAGGAGGTACCCAGATCCCATGAATGCTACTGTGCTTCCAATACCATTGTAGGCACTGAGTTATCTGCTCCAGATGGCATACGGAGACCAGTTACTAGTAATACCTTCTTATGGTTCTAGTACTATGTCTCAATTTCCTCTTCTAGTTTAAAAAAAAAAAAAAAAAGAGGAACAATAATCTGGTCTCATCTGTCTTTTGTGGACAGTCCCTAAGTAAGCAAATGACAATAACTGATATTGAGAAGGGCAAACATGTGGCTCTCTTTCTGTTTACAAGAACTCTAAGACCTCACCCTTAAGGTCTCACACTGCTGGAGGAGGTGTGTTTAAATGCTAAGAGGGCACACAGCAAATTCAGCTCCCTACACATTATAGCAGACAGGCAGCCTTGACTCTGGCAAAGGAGAGGACCAGCCCACACAGCATATGGACCTGCAGCAGAGCATATGGGTCTAGTCCTAGAGAAAAGGCTCCCATATGGTCCCGGAGCTGGGCCTGCCTTGCCCACTCCCAGCCTCCCCACACTTTTGGCTGGTTCATAAATCAGCTGCTTCCCACCATCCCAGCACACCGGCCGATCCATGTGTGATTAATGCACACATTTGCCTGCAGCCTGGAGAGAACCCCAGGTACAGGTGGAGAGAAAGGAAAAAGATTTAATTGGAGTGAGGGTGGGAGAAGGAGGCAAGAGAGGTCATTCCTCATTGCCATTGAGCCAGTGCTATCTTTAGAAGTCCTGGCTTTGTAAGAATGAGTTTTCTTGGAAATCTGTCTTGCATACTCCCCAGATACCCCACGGTAGCCCAGGCTTTACCTCCCAAGACTCAGAAAGATGATTGCTCCATTCTATCCTGTCCTACCCTCTATGACCCTCCAGGGCTTCTTCATCTGAGTTTAAGCATACCTTCAGATCTTTTAAGAAAGGCTAGGGTCACTGAAGACAATAAGATTAGATGTGCCAGGCAGCAAATCCACCCAACTGTGTTTTAGACGAATATTTTCCAACTGTGCCCAACAGAGGGCAAAGGGTTTTATGCAGAAGGTGCAGTAAGGGTTCAATCAGAGAAATTCTGCTTTGACTTTGTTCTACCTGTTAGGTTATTCATATCTGATTCAGTCGTGATTTTGTTAAGGATCATATGGCTGAAAAAAATTGAGGCCCACTCACTCAAACTAAAAATGCTACAGATACAGTGAGGAGTGTCCACTGTGGGGAGCACGATTATAAAAATGAGCCATGGTTGCCATTCGCAGGGCAGGAGAGGCAACAGTGCTGTAATGGACAAAAGAGATGCTAGGTCACTTTTCCATTTGGTGGTTCAGTGACTAACCTTGGGCAAAAACATTTCCTTTCTATGCCCCAATTTCATCATCTGTGAAATGGGAATTATAAATGGTAACTGACTTAGATGGACAAGGGGGAGACCGAATGAGATTCATCCATGCCCTGCATTTCTACAATGTGGGAACATAATAAAGGGCCAAGACATGTTTGCTATAATCTTTCTTTTTCTTTGTGTCACTCACCCTGCTGAACATATTATTTGCATTATCTTTGGTCCTCCCGTCTCTATGAAGGTTTATTCCACTTTAAAAGATTAGGAATCTAAGGGTAAGACCTGGATCTTGAACAAGGGTACTCAAATATCTCCTCATGTGGAGGACACTGGTGTTCCGGGACCAGTCTGAGAATCATCCATCTAGGTGATTCTGTTTTATTCATACTTCCCTGAAAACACCATGCAATTTGATGTGATTAGGCTTTCTGCACCCTTTACTTTCATGAGTTCTCCTGTATGCATTCACCCATCCATCCACTGAACTACCAGTTCAGTTCAATAAGCATTTATTGAATGCCTACTTAACGTCAGGAACATCAAAAAATCACTTCGATTCTCTGAAGATTAAAGAGCCCTTCAGATAAAGCATGGGTGTTAAGATAAACTACAGTGTAGGATTTTTACATAAAATGAAATAAATTATCTTAAAAGTTTTTGTCACCTCCAAGTGTTCTCTCCATATTAAGAATTCTTAGGGATACAGAAGCCATATGCTTCAGTTTTCTTGGACATATCTGGCAGAGTTATTAGCAGCATCCTTTTTATTCTCAAAAAGGTCCTGTTTGTAAGTTAAATCCTAGAGTCAGCCTAGATGTGAAGATGGTCATAATGATCGTGTATATTGATGTAGGTTCAGCTAGAAGAAGGGGCTACTTGTCCCTCTGCAGAAGTTTTGAGACTAGATTAGGGATAAAATGGTTCTCTCTGTGTTTTGAAGTATGGGTTTCATGCCCATTAAAAAGATGGAAAATCGAGTCTGCCTCTCCATAGGAGCATAGTAACCTTACACTGTGAGGGCTTGGCAGCAGGGAGGGAAAGAATTTATAGCCAGCGTTCTTATCTGGGGAAACTTTTATAAACCAGTGTAAACTGATATTTGGGGCTTTCCTAGTGGCTTGGACAGTAAAGAATCCACCTGCAATGCTGGAGACATGGGTTTGATCCCTGGGTCAGGAAGTTCCCCTGGAGAAAATAATGGCAACTCACTCCAGTATTCTTATCTGGAGAACCCCATGGACAGAGGAGCCTGGTGGGCTATAGTCCATGGGGTCGCAAAGAGTCAGATACAATTGAATGACTGAACAGGTGCATGCAACCTGATACTTAAAAACTCACATTTCCTGGAACGAAGGGCCCCCTCCAAAGGATTTGAGGGAACCCATAAAAAAAGTGTTTCCCATGTGCTAATTAAAGAACATCATCAGCTACTGATGTCTGCAAATTTACTCCTCTTCTCCAGGGCTCTTCCCCACCCCACGTCGTTTCTTGATTGTCCTCAGTGACTGTTACTTCCCCCAAGCCACAGGGCTTCTGCTAACAGGACGGTTACTTCTGCCAGACACAGTGAGGTCCTCCCCAGGGTCCTTCTATTCACTCTCAGGGCCCCAAGATCCTACTCTGTCATCCTGGGTCCCAGAGCTTACAGAGTGGGAGCAAATGTCTCTCCTTCTCCTTTTATTATCACTTTCTTTCCGGGGAGCTCCACAGTCAGCTTGCTTGGGTCCTATATCTCCTGGCATCTTCTAGTCAAATAATTTTATCTATTCACACTCATTATAGGTTCCCAGCAAGAGATTACAAAGAGAGAAGCCCACAGACAAATCTAAGTCACTCACACAAGGAGGTAACTTCAAATAAGTCCCTAAATCATACTTCCTCAGTGTTTTATGGGACAACTTGGTAAACCTGACGTCCTATTTCTATGGGATGAGTTCACTCCTGAGAGTTTCCCTAGAATTTCATTCAAAGAGATTTGAGCCCGCTTTTCTGTTCTATAAAATATAGCACTTAAGAGTACAGGCTAGGGGCAGATACACATGAACCTAATTCCAGGCTGGGCATCTTACTCACTGTAATCTTGAGCAAACTGTAAGCCCCTCCAAGCCTCAGTTTCTTCATCTGTGAAATGGAAATAATAAAAGCACCAATCAGGTAGGACTGTCCTGATGGCTATAGTACACATTGCTGTAAAGTCTTTGAACAATGTCATCAAACAATACACATTCATCTTTATTTTGATGTCTTCATTATTATCATCCTAATAGCAAGCCAATCTTAGTCTGAAATGGGAATGATAGGAGCTCTCCTATGAAAGGTAGAGGGCTTCCCTGATGGCTCAGTAGTAAAGAATCTACCTGACAAGCAGGAGATGCGGGTTCAGTTTCTGGGTCGGGAAGATCCCCTAGAGAAGGGAATGGCAACCTACTCCAGTATTCTTGCCTGGGAAGTCCCATGAACAGAGGAGTCTGGCAGGTTACTTCTACGGGGTCCCAAAAGAGTCAGACATACTTAGTGACTAAACAACAAGAATGAAAGACAGAACAAATGTTTTATTTCTTTTTTTTTTTTCAGCCCTCAAGCCTTAGCCCCAGAGCAAGCTACTCTCCAGAACTCAGATTTCATGGAGCAAGGCAGAATATTGACTTCCTTCTGTCTTTCCACTGAAAGTTCATTCTGTAAGAGGGTGTAGGTGCCCCCCACCCCCCCGGCCCGTCCATCTAACTATTTCAATTTCTGTCTGAATGTTTGCCAGTCCGTTAGGAGAACATTGATANTGTCTTTCCACTGAAAGTTCATTCTGTAAGAGGGTGTAGGTGCCCCCCACCCCCCCGGCCCGTCCATCTAACTATTTCAATTTCTGTCTGAATGTTTGCCAGTCCGTGAGGAGAACATTGATAACAAGGAAGATAAAACATGTATTTAGAAAGAATGTGAGTGAGTGTGTGTAGATGTGCAGGAGTTTCTAGACATCTGTGTAAATGAACTCCTGATTCAGGATATGTCTGTGCTGGGGGCAAAGGCTGTCTTACGCAAGTCTCGTTAAGAGAGTGACTGGTTGAAAGCCAGACCTGGATTATCACAAATGGATGCAGAGGGAGGCTGAAAATCAGGCCTCCTGCCCACTCAGCAGTTCTCAGTGCTGGCCCCATCTCAGCCATCTAATGCCGTTCCTGCATTAGATGCTGCAAACACAATTGACTTCTATTACTTATAAAGCCAACCACTTTACTTCATTTAAACATTTAGGATGGACTTGAGAGATTTCTGAGGGGCTGGACAGCACAACCAGCCCCAAGCAGTCCAGCGCTCCAGCCCCCACTCAGACTACATAACAAGAGAAGAATATTCCTTCATTCTACAGTCAGCATCCAGTCTCCATTAGCAGATGGCTTTAAAGGTTCTTATTTCTGCACTTGAAAGATCTGATGTAAATACACATCCTTAAACACATTGTTGTTTCATTCATTCATTGGACCCATGTTCAATGTACCAGGTCTCCATTGGGCCCAGGAATACATGCAGAGATCATATAGCAAAGAAATCTTTAGGATGCTCACAGTCGATCACAAGAAATAGAGAGGCAAAGAAATGAGAAAGATATAGCAGTATTAATGCCGTATGTGATGATTGCAAAAAAAAAGGAAAAATAATATTGCTGCTGCTGCTGCTAAGTCGCTTCAGTTGTGTCTGACTCTGTGCAACCCCATAGATGGCAGCCCACCAGGCTCCCNCTTCAAAGTCTCCTAACTTCCAGTTTCCTCTAGAGTGATCTGGGGCCTTCATGAATACACAAGTCAGAGATACGAATACACATGTCAGGGAACTCCAAGGGGCAAGACAGGCTTCTAATGACTCCACCCACCACTGACTGTATACGTGAATAATCTGTTCACTTACTGAGCCCATGTGGGTTAGTCAAGACTAGATATGGGTAAATTCTATTTCTGGCAGCAACTCAGGAGCTGTAGGGAGGCTACTCTGTGCATCCTTCATGCCATGAGTCTCCCAGGTGCAGGGCTATGTAAGTTGTATTTTAATTTACCAGGTTCATCGGGAAAGGAGGTGTTCCCCACATATCTATACGAGCTTCCTTTTGTTGCTGCTGTTTAGTTGCTCGGTCATGTCCCACTCTTTTGAGACCCCAGGGACTGTAGCCCACCAGGCTCTTCTGTTCAAAGGATTTCCCAGGCAAGAATACTGGAGTGGGTTGTCATTTCATCCACCAGGGTATCTTCCTGACCCAAGAATCGAACCCTCATCTCCTGCATTGCAGGCAGATTCTTTACCACTGAGTCAGCAAGGAAGCCCTATGAACTTCCCTTGAATCTAGGTATACTTATGTCTGTATTTTCTCTGTTTTCTCACCTTTTTCACTTCCCAGAACAGGTGTCAACAAACCATGGTGTACAGGTCAAATCAAATACACAGCTTATATTTATAAAGAAAATTCTATTGGAACACAGCAACCCTTGTGTCTATGGAGATAGACTGTCAATGGCTGCTTCCATGCTACAACAGTAGAGTTCAGTAATTTGCCACAGAGACTGCAGGTCCTGCAAAACCTGAAATAGATACTCTCCAGGCCTTTACAATAAACATTTTCTGCCCCCTGTTCCAGTGTTTAACTTCAGCGGCAGTAGTTGTATTAACCTGTGTAAGCTTAGTGCTAAGCAACTGAGACCCACATAGCTCAAAGGTGGCCGCTATGGGGACTTCTCCAGCAGGACAGTGGTTAAGATTCCACCTTTCAGTGTAGAGGCCACAGATTAAATTCCTGGTCTGTGAACTATTTAATAAGAACCCATATGCAGAGAGATAGAGAGATAGGCCCTCCAAAATTTTTTAAAGGTGGCCACTCCCATGATGCCCATTTCATGGATGAGCTCACTTAGCCTGCACCTCACTTGGCTAAGCACTGATGCCATTACCGTAAGCAAGGCACATATCATGCCCGCCTCAAGTCGGCTCCCAGTGTTGCTTCACTTGTTCAAGGCCTCTGAGCTGCGGTCCAGAATTATTCCCACGTATCACCTTTTGCTAACCCCTCCAAATGACCCCATATACACTTCTGACCGCCTGTTCCCTCCTGCCTCCCAAGAGCCCAAAGCAGAGCCAAAGCACTCAGGAAAATCCACGAATTTCCAAACTTCCTCCATGAGATGTTTATGCTGTGGGAGAAGCATCCTTCTCCAGGCGGTGCTGCAGCCAGAGCCCCTCCCATTCTATAAGTGGGTGTGGTCTGGTCCACAGCCATCTGCAGGGCCACGGTCTGACCCGTGGGTCACCTCCACCCAGAGGCTGATGACGCGCTGGGACTAGGAACTGAGAAAGTGCCCTGGCTGAGTCTCCTGTAACAGTGGCTGGGATCTCTGGGCGCCACTCAGGGCAAGTTTTTCTGCTGGCCCCTGAAAGGTAGAGATATTAAACACGGCCTGCATCCTTCCAAGGGGGCGTGGCCGGGAGGTCTTCCATCAGCGGTGCTCTGGATTTTGGCTTCTCTTCCCTTCCTCCAGCGTGTCCCCGGGAGCCCACTGTTCTTTCTCTGCTATTTTAAATGGGCCATGATGAAAAATGCTCACGATGGGACTCTGCTGCACAGGAGGAAGACCACGGAGGGACAGAAGGGCCACAGAAAAGTCTTGACCGCCCCAGCTCGGGCAGCCCCAAGCAGATCCTAATTAGGAGAACGGTTGAGCATCTCTCTGCAGGAAGCCCGGATCATTAGCACGGGCACCGTACACACTCTGCCTGCGGTCTGCGGCCATGCGACCGTGCTGGCACCACGCAGGCCCTGCTGTTGGCTGCCGCATCAGAACAGATGTCCAGAGAGGGCTTTCGTCTTTGTTTTTCGTTTCTTGTGTTTGAGAGAATTTTTTTTTTTAAGCATTACATGACCCTCTGCCAGAGACTTCTTGTGCCAGGATAAAGGGTTTGGCTGGGTCAGGAAAGCATGACAAGAGAGATTTCAACAGGGCTTGTGTGGGCTCTCGGGGTGAAAAACAGTGAGATGTGGAAAGAAGCTGGATTGCTCCCTTGCAGCTTGAGAAGTCGACCAAGAGGTGCCTTCCGGCATTGCCCTTAGCAGCCACCAAACTGCTCCTGCCGAGCCCACCCNTCGGGGTGAAAAACAGTGAGATGTGGAAAGAAGCTGGATTGCTCCCTTGCAGCTTGAGAAGTCGACCAAGAGGTGCCTTCCGGCATTGCCCTTAGCAGCCACCAAACTGCTCCTGCCGAGCCCACCCCTCTGTATAAACCACTAGACCCACAGTCCAAGGCACTGATATTGTATTGTGTATCTGCAAGGGGTTGGCAAGGATTCATGACAATAGTGTGTTCTTGAACACACAGACAGTGTGTTTATAAGTGTGTGTGTTCACACACCTCTAACACATGGGGAAAGCCTTCCCCCAGCAGCAGAAAATGACACAGTGAGTCCTCTGTTTTATCAGTGGGACACCTGATGAAAAGTGTCATTATATGCTTTAGAGTAAATGGAGCCAGATCCAAAATTTCGATGTAGGCTTTCTCATTCTTTTTGGGATTCCATGTAAATATGGACTGCGACCAAAAAAAAAAAAAATGGGATGTATCAACTGGCTAGCAAAAGGATGGATTTTAAAAAAAATCAGGGCTATTGGGGAAAATCCAAGATATACCATTGCTGTAACTATAACATCAGAATTTAGCAAATCGTCTGCAAGTGGATTGAGACAGCAAACCCAGCCCAGACAATTTGGCCTAGAAATTCAAGGTATGTAACTTCTATTTGGGGACTGGCTTTGAAAAGAAGACCACGTGACATCAAAACGTTCAGTTAAAATGTCGTTGGTGCAGATGTTTGGCCATACAATGCCAACAACTAGTTTGACTGTTTTGAATTTAATTGACCAGATGTTTTAGTGGTAGGTGTCTTAATGAGTAGGAGAAATGTTTGCAGAGTTGAATCAAATTTCTCTGGAAAGAGCCAGACTCCCTGGAAACAGGGACTTAAATGCTATCACTGCCATTAACCAGAACTTGTCAGAAGTTCCAAAACTGTCTCACCCACTTCTTACCTAGTCCTTTAAAATACTGTGCTCTTCCATTGGCTAAGCTCAGAGAAGATGAAAAGTGCCTTAATCAGGATTCTCCCAGAAGCAGATCTTAAAGCAAAAAGGCAAAGGCAAATTTAGCAGCGACTGGTAAACCAAGCACAGATTAAACATAGGCGAAACAGTTCTTCAAAGAGTAGAAAGTGGATGGATATGAGGGTAGAGGTCTCAGATTCAGTGTCAGGCCTGCTGCTTTCTTTGAATGTGATGATAGAAACAGCAGCTTACATGGAAGGCTTACTCTGTGCCCAGCACACAGCATCCTTTATCTGTTTCACAGATGAGAATGTCCAGGACCTGAAGCATTAAGTCATGTGCCCAAAGGTACCCAGCTGGGAAGTGTCAGAAGTAAGATTAGTTCTCAGACATTGGCTGGGAGCCGGAGCTTCAGCCACCCCTCTATACTGTGTGATTCAGAACTTGTTAGAGAACGTCAGTTTCCTCACCTCTAAGTGCAATGTCTGTCTTAGAGGGCAGCTATAAAGGGGGTAAACAGGATAAACTAGGAGAAGATAGAGAGTTTGTATGGAACGCCATTCTTTGTGAGTTGAGTTTCCCACAAGTACTGGTTATGACACCCTTACAAGAGCCGATTGTCAGTGCTTATATGCTCCTGCCTCCTCTTTACAAGGTCTCTCCACGCAGATGGCATGACATGGATCCCTGAGACCCAGTAGCTCTCCCTTTAACACAAAAGCACCTCTCCCTTTGAGACTCAACACTGCGGCAGAGGAAACCAGTGGCCACTCTCCCATGTCTCCACCCTCAGCAGCTCCTGCTTTTTCCACAACCTTGGGTTTCCCGAGCCATTCGCATGATTCATATCAATGTGGAGAATTAGGACACACAGGCCTGGCATGGCCAGGCAGCCTGAAACCCGCATACACACAGGGTGGAGTAGTCTCTAGGACAAAGCCAGGTGGCCAGCCAGTGATAGCCAGGATCCAAGGTGGGACCCCCAGGAGGTACCCACGGGTGTGTGGATAAATAAGGCACAGGGAAGCCTTATTTATAAGTTTGCACAGGTCTGAGATCTCAGGAGATCTTCCCACTGAATTCACCCAGTTTTTTTTCTCTATTCTCCCAATTATGTGCTGGGCAGGAGGGAAAGGTCAGTAGTAAATGAGGCTCCCTCTGTATCAAAGGCCAAGCCAGACAACACACAGCATTTTAGTTGTTAATATATCCACTAAGATGATCCAGAAACGCAGCAAGAATTCTGTCTTTACTCTAAAATAAACAATCCCGAAAACTTATGGTTATCAAAGGGGAAATATGTGTGTGGTGGGGGCGGGGGGTCGGGGGGTGGTACATGGAAGAGGGATAAATCAGGAGCTTGGGACTGACATACGCCCATTACCATATATAAGACAGATTACCAACAAGGACCTACTGTGCAGCACAGGGAAGTCTACTAGATATTCTGTAATAACCTATAAGGAAAAAGAACCTGAAAAAGAATGAATATGTGTATATGGATAACTGAATCCCTTTGCTATCCACCTGAAACTCACACAATGTTGTAAATCAACCATCGTGCATGTATGCTCAGTTGCTTCACTCATGTCCAACTCTCTGTGACCCTACGGACTGGAGTCCACCAGCCTCGGAGATGACTCACTCTTGCTTTCAGGCTGTGTGGACAGCGTTTGTGCAGAGGCCTTGCTGGGGCCAGTGAGGATGTGTAGGCCAAGAGTCCCTCTATGGGAAAGATCAGCTGAGGGTTTCTCTCTGGTCTAGAATGTGAGGAGAGAGAGGAAAAGAGTTATCTTCTCAGGAGCTGCCCCCTGGGGTCCCTCTGGAACATTTAACATGTGACAAGGGGATGAGGTAGAAGATCAGAGCCTGAGCCACCAACACTCTGTTCTAGTTCAGTTTGGTTCAGTTCTGTCTCTCAGTCGTGTTCGACTCTTTGCGACCCCATGAATCACAGCACGCCAGGCCTCCCTGTCCATCACCAACTCCCGGAGTTCACTCAGACTCACATTCATCAAGTCAGTGATGCCATCCAGCCATCTCATCCTCAGTCGTCCCCTTCTCCTCCTGCCTCCAATCCTTCCCAGCATCAGAGTCTTTTCCAATGAGTCAACTCTTCACATGAGGTGGCCAAAGTACTGGAGCTTCAGCTTTAGCATCATTCCTTCCAAAGAAATCCCAGGGCTGATCTCCTTCAGAATGGACTGGTTGGATCTCCTTGCAGTCCAAGGGACNTTCTATTTGGGGACTGGCTTTGAAAAGAAGACCACGTGACATCAAAACATTCAGTTAAAATGCCGTTGGTGCAGATGTTTGGCCATACAATGCCAACAACTAGTTTGACTGTTTTGAATTTAATTGACCAGATGTTTTAGTGGTAGGTGTCTTAATGAGTAGGAGAAATGTTTGCAGAGTTGAATCAAATTTCTCTGGAAAGAGCCAGACTCCCTGGAAACAGGGACTTAGATGCTATCACTGCCATTAACCAGAACTTGTCAGAAGTTCCAAAACTGTCTCATCCACTTCTTACCTAGTCCTTTAAGATACTGTGCTCTTCCATTGGCTAAGCTCAGAGAAGATGAAAAGTGCCTTAATCAGGATTCTCCCAGAAGCAGATCTTAAAGCAAAAAGGCAAAGGCAAATTTAGCAGCGACTGGTAAACCAAGCACAGATTAAACATAGGCGAAACAGTTCTTCAAAGAGTAGAAAGTGGATGGATATGAGGGTAGAGGTCTCAGATTCAGTGTCAGGCCTGCTGCTTTCTTTGAATGTGATGATAGAAACAGCAGCTTACATGGAAGGCTTACTCTGTGCCCAGCACACAGCATCCTTTATCTGTTTCACAGATGAGAATGTCCAGGACCTGAAGCATTAAGTCATGTGCCCAAAGGTACCCAGCTGGGAAGTGTCAGAAGTAAGATTAGTTCTCAGACATTGGCTGGGAGTCGGAGCTGTCAGCCACCCCTCTATACTGTGTGATTCAGAACTTGTTAGAGAACGTCAGTTTCCTCACCTCTAAGTGCAATGTCTGTCTTAGAGGGCAGCTATAAAGGGGGTAAACAGGATAAACTAGGAGAAGATAGAGAGTTTGTATGGAACGCCATTCTTTGTGAGTTGAGTTTCCCACAAGTACTGGTTATGACACCCTTACAAGAGCCGATTGTCAGTGCTTATATGCTCCTGCCTCCTCTTTACAAGGTCTCTCCACGCAGATGGCATGACATGGATCCCTGAGACCCAGTAGCTCTCCCTTTAACACAAAAGCACCTCTCCCTTTGAGACTCAACACTGCGGCAGAGGAAACCAGTGGCCACGCTCCCACGTCTCCACCCTCAGCAGCTCCTGCTTTTTCCACAACCTTGGGTTTCCCGAGCCATTCGCATGATTCATATCAATGTGGAGAATTAGGACACACAGGCCTGGCATGGCCAGGCAGCCTGAAACCCGCATACACACAGGGTGGAGTAGTCTCTAGGACAAAGCCAGGTGGCCAGCCAGTGATAGCCAGGATCCAAGGTGGGACCCCCAGGAGGTACCCACGGGTGTGTGGATAAATAAGGCACAGGGAAGCCTTATTTATAAGTTTGCACAGGTCTGAGATCTCAGGAGATCTTCCCACTGAATTCACCCAGTTTTTTTTCTCTATTCTCCCAATTATGTGCTGGGCAGGAGGGAAAGGTCAGTAGTAAATGAGGCTCCCTCTGTATCAAAGGCCAAGCCAGACAACACACAGCATTTTAGTTGTTAATATATCCACTAAGATGATCCAGAAACGCAGCAAGAATTCTGTCTTTACTCTAAAATAAACAATCCCGAAAACTTATGGTTATCAAAGGGGAAATATGTGTGTGGTGGGGGCGGGGGGTGGGGGGGTGGTACATGGAAGAGGGATAAATCAGGAGCTTGGGACTGACATACACCCATTACCATATATAAGACAGATTACCAACAAGGACCTACTGTGCAGCACAGGGAAGTCTACTAGATATTCTGTAATAACCTATAAGGAAAAAGAACCTGAAAAAGAATGAATATGTGTATATGGATAACTGAATCCCTTTGCTATCCACCTGAAACTCACACAATGTTGTAAATCAACCATCGTGCATGTATGCTCAGTTGCTTCACTCATGTCCAACTCTCTGTGACCCTACGGACTGGAGTCCACCAGCCTCGGAGATGACTCACTCTTGCTTTCAGGCTGTGTGGACAGCGTTTGTGCAGAGGCCTTGCTGGGGCCAGTGAGGATGTGTAGGCCAAGAGTCCCTCTATGGGAAAGATCAGCTGAGGGTTTCTCTCTGGTCTAGAATGTGAGGAGAGAGAGGAAAAGAGTTATCTTCTCAGGAGCTGCCCCCTGGGGTCCCTCTGGAACATTTAACATGTGACAAGGGGATGAGGTAGAAGATCAGAGCCTGAGCCACCAACACTCTGTTCTAGTTCAGTTTGGTTCAGTTCTGTCTCTCAGTCGTGTTCGACTCTTTGCGACCCCATGAATCACAGCACGCCAGGCCTCCCTGTCCATCACCAACTCCCGGAGTTCACTCAGACTCACATTCATCAAGTCAGTGATGCCATCCAGCCATCTCATCCTCAGTCGTCCCCTTCTCCTCCTGCCTCCAATCCCTCCCAGCATCAGAGTCTTTTCCAATGAGTCAACTCTTCACATGAGGTGGCCAAAGTACTGGAGCTTCAGCTTTAGCATCATTCCTTCCAAAGAAATCCCAGGGCTGATCTCCTTCAGAATGGACTGGTTGGATCTCCTTGCAGTCCAAGGGACTCTCAAGAGTCTTCTCCAACACCACAGTTCAAAAGCATCAATTCTTCGTCTGTTCTAGTAGGAGGGATGAATATAAAGCACCAGGACACCTCTCTTGTTCCTCAGGGAGGAGCTTCCTTTTCAGGATAGAACTGACCTGATCAGGGCTCTTTCTCCTAGAGCCCTGTTCTGAGAAAATAGCATTTGTCCCACATCAGGCAGGAGACTGAATCCCTGCCTCTTCACAGACTGATGCTCCTGCAGATCAGGGATCTGGTCATCTAGAAGGTTCCCTGGCAGTCCTAGTGGACCTCTGCCAAATGCTCATTTGCCACAAAAAGATATAAGAATAATTTTCAAAACCTTTGAATATCTCTCAATATTTTTTGTCTCTGGGATGTATACTGTTTTCTTAAGTTATAAAGGTGTCTTTCAGCCAACAGAGCTTTCATTATCTGAGCTTTTCTCTCATGGGAAATAAGCTGGCTTTCCTAATAGCCAGAGATGGTTTCAAATTTTTCTGAAAGAATTTTGACTTGCGTTTTATAGGTGCCCAGCTCATCATGTACATTGCTGAGCTTGTCACCTGCTTTTGAAAGATTCTTTTCTACTTTACAGGGTGAAACTGAAAGTCACTCAGTCATGTCCAACTCTTTGCAACCCCGTGGACTATAAAGTCCATGGAATTCTCCAGGCCAGAATACTGGTGTGGGTAAACTTTCCCTTCTCCAGGGGATCTTCCCAACCCAGAGATCAAACCCAGGTCTCCCACACTGCAAGCGAATTCTTTACCAACTGAGCCACAAGGGAAGCCCAAGAATATGGGAGTGGGTAGCCTATCCCTTCTCCAGCAGATCTTCCCAACCCAGGAATTGAACCGGGGTCTCCTGCATTGCAGGCAGATTCTTTACCAACTGAGGTATCAGGGAAGCCCTTTACAGGGTAAATTCTCTCTAACTCAAATATTTGGTGAGAATGTTTCCCCCCTGATGCAGTGCTAAGAGAACCTGAAGTACTCGTAGGAGCTGTTATCTCTGTTTTCTATTTTTGTTTTGTTTTTCTGTGTAAAGTTTTATCAGTTTAGAGACTTTGCATATAATTTTAAGAACATCATTTATTCAATCTTTGTCAGTGAGTTTAGCGTATATTTCATTTCCTTAGTTTTTGAGAGTTTTAAATATTTAACTCAGTCACATGAATCACTGATTTCAAAGCTTGGTTTTTCACTCATTCTATGCAGCCTCTGTATGTCGATGAAGCCCAAGCTCCCACCATACTGTCTCCTCCAGGACCTGCTGCACAAGCTCTCATACTCTCGGATTCCAATGTCTACCCAAAGACTTGGCCTGACTCTCTTTAGAATTTTCTCATATTCTCTTCTGTATAGTAANAAGAACATCATTTATTCAATCTTTGTCAGTGAGTTTAGCGTATATTTCATTTCCTTAGTTTTTGAGAATTTTAAATATTTAACTCAGTCACATGAATCACTGATTTCAAAGCTTGGTTTTTCACTCATTCTATGTAGCCTCTGTATGTTGATGAAGCCCAAGCTCCCACCATACTGTCTCCTCCAGGACCTGCTGCACAAGCTCTCATACTCTCAGATTCCAATGTCTACCCAAAGACTTGGCCTGACTCTCTTTAGAATTTTCTCATATTCTCTTCTGTATAGTACATTTATCATTCTCCCTTTCATTCCTTCAGCTTCTCATGAAAGAAGGTTCAGACATCCCTTAAAGATTGGAATCTTTTTTCAAAACATCCTTTAGAGCTGCCTGATGGATTTTTAAAGAGGTCATGATGACAGCTATTTGATTTTGGATGTATCCTGATTTATCTTAGAAACCAGATCTTTCTGGAAATGTCCACCTTGCTCTTTGTTAATTACCTGTTTACCCATTCACTCACCAGGTAGTAAAATCATATAAAATTTAAATTTTAAGTATATAATTTAGCGGTACTAGGTACATTCATATTGTTGGGCAACCTCATCACTATTCATCCCCAGAACTTTAATGTCTTCCCAAACTGATACTCTGTATCCATTAAAATACAACTCCCCACTACCTCCTCCCTCTATTCCCTGCCAGCCACCTTTCTACTTTCTGTCTCTGTGAACTACTTGAGATACCTCATGTAAATGGGAATCATACAGTATTTATTCTTTTGTGTGTGGCTTATTTCACTTAGCTGACCCTCTGCACAGTTGAAAATCTACTGATGAGAGGGCCCACTATCCTCTATAGAGATAGAGATAGAGTTTTCTCTATGATGAGGAAACCATCATACAGATATTTCCTCATCTGCAGATTCAATCAACTGCAGATTGTATAGTGCTATAGTATGTATTTGTTGAAAAAAAAAATCCACATGGAAGTGGACCCACCCAGTTCAAACTCATTTGCTCAAAAGTCACTGCATTTAATAATGTAAAACAAGTGATGCAAACTCCTTAATGACCAAGAAATTTAAAGGGGTGTAGTTGGCTTCAAGTATAGCTTGGTCTAGGGTCAAGCAGTTTATTGACAGCATTCTCTCTTGTATCCCTTGTCATTTCCTCATCTCTGAAAACATGTATTCACACAAAGAATTGTACGTGAAAGTCTGTATCAGCTTTATTTGTAATAGCCAAAAGCTGGGCAGGAACAGGGATTCTACTCCTGATGAGGTTTCCATGGAGATGACGGTGGAAGGCGTGGTATCCATGACTGACTGGCAGGGATGGAAGGACCAGCTCCCCATCTGATCTCCTCTGACATCAATCCAGTGGAGGTACTGGGACACCTCTTCCTGCCACCATGGTGGGGAGTCCATGCTCCCCACCAGCCTTTGTGTCGTCCTGTGCAGTG
>SJYW01034388.1:0-14187 GCA_006410735.1 Raphicerus campestris | reverse complement strand
AGATGAAGTGAAATAAGACACTTCAGAGTTTTAAGCAATGAGATACTGGGTTTCACCATTCTTCTCTTTCTTGTCCCTGAATACTACCACAGCCAGAACTTAACGGAGGTCCTTTCCACAGGTAATTCTAGTCCAGACACACCATGAAGAGCCCTAAGACCAGGCCGGGGAGGGTGGTATTATGTTTAGGGTCAGTTATCTCGGGAAAAGCATCAAGAGAAAGTGTCACTGCCAGCCTTACCCACCACAATTAAGAAAACCAAGATTCCGTTTAACAGAAGGTCTCAGGAACAACGTTCACATCGGTAGAAGCAACGCACGCTTTCCAAAGCCTTTTTAAAAGCCGTGTGCTGAGCGCTTAGTCCCGCAGGCAGGTCCGACTCTTTGCGACCCCATAGACCGTAGCCCACCAGGCTCCTTTGCTCATGGAATTTTCCAGGCAAGAATACTGGAGTGGGTTGCCATTTCTTACTCTGGGGGGATCTTCCCAACCCAGGGATTGGACCCACTTTCGTTCATTTCTGAGTGTTTTTATTCCTCTAACAGCTGCTGCTGCTGCTAAGTCACTTCGGTTGTGTCCGACTCTCTGCAACCCCATAGATGGCAGCCCACCAGGCTCCGCCGTCCCTGGGATTCTCCAGGCAAGAACACTGGAGTAGGTTGCCATTTCCTTCTCCAATGCAGGAAAGTGAAAAGTGAAAGTGAAGTCACTCAGTTGTATCCGACTCTTAGCGACCCCATGGACTGCAGCCCACCAGGCTCCTCCGCCCATGGGATTTTCCAGGCAAGAGTCTTGGAGTGGAGTGCCATTGCCTTCTCCATCCTCTAACAGAGACCCATTTAATTACTGGCTCACAAGACTTCTCCCCCTACCGAGCACTGCAGGGCTTACGGCACCTGTGATTGCTCATGCAGCCTGTGTCTGCAGGCCTCCTCTTCTCCATGGTTTCAGGGGCTCACTCTCCCAGCCCATTCCGCTGACACAGGCTATCTTTCAGCCCTCCTGCCCCACCAGGAGAATGTATTATCAAGACCTCACCAATCTCTGGGTTCTGTCACTCCTTCACTTTCAGAAGTCCTCATGTGTCTTAATTTTCCCTCAAATTTAAGCTGTGCTGTGCTAAATCACTTCGGTTGTGTCTGACTCTTTGTAATGCTATGGACCATAGCCCGCCAGGCTCCTCTGTCCATGAGATTCTCCAGGCAAGGATACTGGAGTGGGTTGCCATTTCCTTCTCCAGGGCGTCTTCCCGACCCAGGGATAGAACCCACATCTCTTACATCTCCTGCACTGGCAGGCAGATTCTTTATGACTGCGCCACCTGGGAAGCCACATTTAGGCTACCTGCTTTCAAATATCTCTCTTTAAAGGCACATTCATCTCCTGGAAAAGTTCTTTTCCTCCTGCCCATGAACATCTCGTGGAATTTATGACAAGTTTAAGTAAAACTAGTCCCCATGATAACCTTCTGAATTTCAGATTTTTAAAATTTCCTACACCCTCTTAAAAGGCTTCCTAGGTGTTGCCGTGGTAAAGAATCCCCCTGCCAATGCAGGAGACACAGGAGACATGGGTTTGATTCCTAGGCCAGGAAGACTCTCTGGAATAGGAAATAGCAATCCACTCTAGTATTCTTGCCTGGAGGATCCCATGGACAGAGGAGTCTGGGGAGCTGCGGTCCACGAAGTCGCCAAGAACGGGCAGGACTGAGCGACTTGGCTTGCACACGCGCACACTCCCTCTCAAAGAGTTTTGTCTACAATTTGTGGAGCCTTATACGAAGGTCACAGGTGCAAGGCCTCGTACTGAGGACACAGATGCGGGGCCCCACACCAAGGTCATGTCGGGAACTGACTGAACCCCCATAGCAACCATTGCCATGAGCCCCCCTGATCTAAACCATCCAGCTCCCTGACCCCAAATTAGGTAAAAACCCTTCCAGTCACCTGAAGACATCCTTCTAGCCGGAATTTCCTTTGTCTTGAGGCCATAGAAACAGGCCCGCTCTCCCCTGAGCCTGCCTGCTTTTCTAACGGTCGGCTCTCCCTGGCCTGTTAGGAGGTCTGCCTGCAATTCTCGCGGCGCCCTCTTTATTTCTGCTCTTTGTTCTTAATAAACTTACTCTTTCTGAAATACTCTGGCCCATAGACTACGGCATTATTCATTTACAGTAGAACATCTCTGGGAATTCTAACTTCTGATTTCTTCGTTCCTTTTTGACTTCCTTGGTTGGTCCCCCGGACTCTACCCCTTAACTTTTCCATCATTTCGAAGCCCATTCTTTGCTATTATCAAAAAGTTCTTCCCAGCCCTGGGGCGCTCCTGCTTTATGATACATTTCCCCAGGTGAGTGAAATCTGAGGCTTCAACCTCAAGGGTTGTTCACCCCTGGACACGAAGGTGCCCAAACACTAAACCGGAAAACGTTGTGTCCCGTCAGACCTCACCCTCCTTCCTGAAACAGAGGCTCATGGTGCCTTCAGCATCAGCAAGACTGAAATCCCTCAGCAGCAGGAGATGAAGGCAGACATGCCGGGAAGCAAGGCTGAGAGCGGCTTGATCTTCCCCAGAGTGGCCGCTCGAGCTTCCACTCTGCACTCTCCCTTCTTTTTCTGCAGTTTTAATTTGGGCATCATGATTTCTTCAAAGAGAAAAGTATAAGTATAAAGGGACATTTACACACGAAATGATATGATGTCTGGGAGGTTGCTTCAGAATTATTCTGGGCAGAGGGAGAAAGTGAGTGGGGACAGTGAAGAGACAAGATTGGCCAGGAATTGAAAACTGTGTAAGTTAAGGGATGAATAGATACATGTGGATTCATTTTTTTGTTTTCTCTACTTGTGTATCTGGAAATTTCCACAGTAATTTTTAAAAAGGAAAACGGGTACCATTCACAGAGTGGATGGTCACAAATGTCATTTCCCTTGCTAGGGACCTGAGTCGAGACTGCTTTGAGCCGAGCCATCACCCCGTTGCTGGCCTCAGCCGGCATCCCCTCCTCCACCAGGGGCAGGGCTGCTCCATGGGGGGGATGGGGCATCGTGGACCTGGGCACACATTCAGGGAAGTAGCTGACGGCAGGACCGTGGTCGTCCTACCCACACCAGTGACCAGCCTCGGAGGCCATCAAGGCCCCAGGCATGGGCACTGCTGGTTTTGCAGGAAACTCTGCTGCGTCCGGGTGGGCAGGGGCTCACCCACAGGGCAGCCTTCAGAAGACCTCATGGGCCCTTGGAGTAAATGCTTAGAGCTTTCACGTCCTTGCCAGGGCAGACCTAAAATTCTCGCAAAAACTTGTCTTTGGTGTTTCAGCTACCGCAGTGTGCCCCTCTCCGCCTTCCAGGGAGTTCTCATTCTTCTCTGTTAATTCTAACAGGGCCCTAGCTTCCCTCCACGGGCCGTGTCAACATTTCAATATAAGACTTTGGAAACAGCAGCTGAAAACTTGCTCAGCTATCACCAAAACCAGGGACACATGGCAGACACAAGCCCAGCTCTTCTCCACCCTTTTGCTTCACTATAAACCTGCTAAGTTTGCTCAGGTGAGGTGTACGTGGCCCCTGCATGGGATATCTGTCCACATGGGTACAGTTAATCACCGGAGGACAGTGGGGTGAAATCCAGCTTGTCTTTGCCGAAGAAGACACAGGTCAGGGGCCTGCGTCCACCCAGATGGACTCCCACCTCCTTATGGGATAGAATTGGCCCCCAACATCCACCCGCTGGTCCCCTGGTTTGTTCCTTCCCTCCTCTGCAGAGCGCCAGGAAACATCTGGACCACACGCCTCTCACGCGTGGGTGCATGCCATTCTCCTGGCTGCTTCAAGAGGCCTGCAGCTGGGACCCGTCTTCCATGGCCCTTCATTTTGTTTTGCAAGCCCCAGTCATGGCTAAGCAGCTTCCCTTGTGTGTTCCTTGGCTGCCACTGCTGCAGCCTCCATCTCCCGTGTGGATGATGCTACAGCCCCGGCCTGTCCCTTCTCCCAAGGGTCCTAAACGCCAACATAACCTATACAAACAGAAACATGCCATTCTCCTGCTTAACGCCCAGCGCGCCCATGATCTGCCTCCATGCCCATCCCCCTCCTCACATCCACTCATCCTCACAACCCCTTCCCACCTGACTTCCAGCTCCCACGCTCCATGCGCCCACTTTCTCTTTGCTGATGTTTAAAAGCAAACACAAAAAGCAGAAGATGGCACACTTTATGTTTTGGAATAATTTGGGATCCACAGAAATGTAGTAAAGATGACAGTACACAGAATCCTTCTCGACCCATCACCTAATTTCCCATAACAAGCTGTGTCTGCCAAGACTAGGAAGCCAACATTGGTTGTTGGTGATCTCCCAACCTATTTTTAAACAAGCAAGTCTGAAGCTGAGCAGGTGACCAGAGCCAGTCCCACTGCTGTGAAGAGGGATGGCTGGCCAGAGTGTGCCCTCTGATCTCCCCAAGCTGACAGAGGCATAATAAAGTGACTTCCTGGGCACCCTTAGTTGGCCTTTGGTGACCTCAAGGGAGCCCAGGGTCCCAACCTCTGTCCCATACACTTACGCCCACAGCCTTCACCCTGGTAGAGACCATGACTTCACATTCTGATCCCAGAAGGGACTGTGATGGAGGTCAGGGGGAGAAAAAGAAGAAATACCATCTATCATATCAGCCGTGCCTCAAAGTTCAGCTCACCTGCCAAGAAGCAAGCATTTTCTACTGAAAATGAAGCTAGGTAAAAGGTACCAGGAGTCGGACGCTGTGTGTCTCCCTCCAAGAAACAATTTATCAGCGCTCTAGAGCTGTCAGCTGCTGACATGATAAGGAATAACACCAGATGAATAATGTTTCCTCCAAACCCAGCTCCTTTAATTACAAGCCTCTTCTTTCCAGAAGAGAGACAGAAGATGCAGAAACGCCAATTTCATGCACTTGTGCCTGAATAATGTCTCCATGCTGCTTTTTCCAGATGGCAACCTTCTCACTGGAGGGACTAATGATGTGGGCATATTTAGGGAAAAACCAATAACGGAGTCTTTAACCTTCAACAACAAAACGCGTGTTGTACAAAATGTTCCTTGGGATACATTAGAAAATATCAATTACATTGCTCACTGAGGTGTAATCAGCTGTAATAATCAAAATTAATTTTTAAAAATAATTAAACAGACCCCAGGGCAAATAGCTGTGTTCTTATCCTATGGCGTCACAGTGTACATACATACCTGAGAAGTTGAGCCTTCTGTTAGCAATGAAGGCATCTAGCGTGGAGGGGTGATGGACGTGGGCTCCACAGGCTGGCAAGCTGCTTCCCACAGAAGGAGGGAGACCCAAGGGTAGCTCCCCACACATTCTTTAAGAACCTTCCATGTACTGCCAGGCACTGTGCCCATCCCAGACTGAGCTACTGGTAGGAGAGGCTGCTCAGCAAAGATGCAGTCACTCTTTTTAAATTAAAGCATGGTCCACTTTGTTTCAAAAATGATTTGTCTTTTAAAATTCCACAAGACAGAACAAGCTATAGAAAAGATAGCCTGGAGGTAAAATGGGGCTCAACCAAGAAAAAGCGTATGCAAATACATGCATGGCTTGCACATGTGTTTGCAAAAATTTATCCCACTGGGCACGTGCGGTTACCCAAGTTGGGCCATGCTTATCTCTCTGGCTTCCAAGTGCCCAAATGAAAGAGGAAAACATAACCGCGTCAGAAGTTTTCCTTTTTACAAGTTGCTGCGGAAAAGCACAGTCCTTCCTGGTACTCACAGCTGAGGGACATGTACCCTGAGGCTGTCTGGCCCCCACTGCAGTCCAGCCATACTGCTAGGACCTCCAACACACTCCTACTTCGGGGCCTTTGCCCGGTGGTCCTCCCTGCCTGACCATTCTCTCCCAGAGTCACCAGGCTCCTATCTTTCTTCATTTCTCTGCTCTCACACCTCCCCACCAGAGAAGACTTCTGGCCACCTCCATCCAAGTGGCCCAGCACCTCTCTCTTCACCCTATCCCACTTACTGCTCCATTTTTCCTTATCATAATTAGCACCCCAACATTACAAACTTACTTATCTTCTTATTGTCTACCTTCATCTACTAGAATGCAGTCTCCTTGGAAGCAGAAAACATGCTGGTTTCTCCTTCTGTAATCTCAGTACTTAGAGCAGAGTACTGAATAAGCACTCAATAAAAATTTGTGGAGTGAATGAATGGATGGATGAGACCTCAACTGCTGTAGAAGACATCTTCAGCAGTTTGCCTTCACCAAAGACAAAGCCAGCTTCAAATATTCTTTCTTTCAGGTCTCTCCATGTGAGCCAAGAACAAACCGCTATTATTTAAGTCATCTGTAAACTGACATGGCCCCAAACACTGCTGTCTACTCAAGCTTCTTTCAGATGGGCTGATTCTCAGCAGACCTTCCTAGGACTCAGAGGTGCTAAGCTGTGCTGGTGGCCATGGCCTGGCAAGAGGCAGTTTCAATAGTGCCGGGGTTCCCGTAAAACACAGCGGCCCACTCTCCGCTTCCCCAGCTGCCCGGCTAGACTCATCTGTCCTCCTGGGGACAGTGACCAGCTAACTTGGTCAAGGAGTCAGAAGCTTCAGAGAAGCCCAGGGAAGGGGGGCTGGACCCTCGCTGCTGCAAATGGCACTGATGAGGGGCAAGTGCTTGGGCACAAGCAGGGATGGTCCTGCTTCCGAGGTCGGGGCAGCTGAACCACAGGTGCGATGGTCTTCGCCTGGAGCTATAAATTGGAATTTTGTAAACTGTTCTATTTCTAAAGCACTTATACATTCCAAGTGCTTCCACTCAGTCTAGTGGAAGCAGAGCACACTTCTGGTTCGAAGTCCAGGAATCGGAGCTCTGCAGGTTATGGAGTTGTCCAAGCATGTGCTCAGCAGTGCAGAGACCGTGAATGAAGATCCTGTTTCCACTCTGCCACTTCGTGGCTGCAAAGCCCTTGACTTTTTTTCTTTTAGATTTTATCACACATCTATAAAATGAGACTAAAAATAGTTGTGCGATGTAGCTGGCACAGAAACCTCAGTTATTCACTCAGTCAGTCAGCCAGTAAGTCTGTAGACAAATATAATGAGCAGTGTCTTCCGCAAGCCAGTTCACTGAGGACACAGCCTGCCTTCAGCCTGAATACCAGGGGCCCGGCCAGCCTAGTCAGTTTCATTTTCTGCCTTCCTTTCCATCTTGGGCTTTCTCTGCTTGTCCTGAAGTCTACTGTTTCTGAAGCTTGGAAAGAAGAAGCTCCCCTTCCCCAGGAGGTCTGGGCACTTGCAGGAAGCCCCTCATTCCTTTCTTCTCCCAGCATCCAGCAATGGTGCCCTCCCCATCAGGCATTGACCACAGTGGACAACAGACCCGTGGTGACAGCAAGACCTAGATTCTGAGCACATGGCATATGGAGCCAACCTCACTCTCCAAAGTTACACGGGCAGAGCTCCAGCTGTGTAATGTACCTGCCAACCATCTCCCCACTCCCTAGGGAACCCCTTCTCACCATTTCCCACAGGTATTTGTCCCACTGTGGAGATCCGGAGGTAGATGACTCAGAGGAGTTACGTGAATTTCCCAAGGTCTCCTGATCCATATGACTATTGAAGGACTACCTTCTGTCTCTGAAGGTGAGTCAGTGACCCCAGCATCAGAGTATATGACAGACTGTGTTCTCCAAGGAGAGCCTCAGCAATATTTCCAATACAATGTGCTCTCGCAGAACCTTGCCACCTCCCTACCAGGAAGTAGACTCTTTTGCCTTCCCCTTGAACCTGGGAAGAGTTTTGTGCCTGTCTGGACCAAAAAGGACCGCTGCAGAGGTGATGCTGCATAGCTTCCAAAGCTGGGTCATGAAAGGCAATGGGGCCCCTACCTTTCTCGCTCCCTTTTCCCATTTTCCCTCTCTTCTTCTCCCTCACTATGGAAATGTGAAACTCAGCCACTAGGCAGTAAGGAAGCTTAAGACGCACGCAGAAGTCATGTGCAGGTGATCTGGTCAACAGTCGCAGCCAGAGCCAGCAGCAATCCTCACTTATCCCCATGATCTCACCTAAGGCCCCAGACATCATGGAGCAGAGACGCCCCTAACTCCTGCTGTGCTCCAGATCCCTTACCACAGCATGCACGTTCACACACACACACAGACCATCATGTCGGTGCTACTGAGTTTTAGGTTGGTTTGATATGCAGTTTTAGAGACATGGATGAGAAACCCCCAACGGCTCATCCCCACATGGTCAAGAGGCCCCACCACCATGTCTCCCAACAGCATTCAGCCCCCTTTGCCGCACGCACACAGCCAGCTCCCGCTGAGTGGTGGGGCAAGGCTCTTGTAGCGCACCTGGCTCAGTGCAAGTGGGCACGAGGATTGATTTGGGTTTTAACGCCTTGAGGAACAGCTGGCACTCAAGTGGAGCCCGTATTAACTTCCGGCTAAAGCTAACCTAAGACCTGACTCCCTAAATGTAGGCTCTACTGGGAAGCCGCAGGTATTGCCCTTGAATGTTTGGAAGAACATGGAAGCAGATCATATCCAGGGACGAGAGAGAGAGAAGACATGACACATGGGTATTTGAAGCAAATGTCTGATGTTTTCTAAGGCAAAGGGATCTGGGCTCACCTCCACTGTGCACTCAGGGTCCTTGGTCTGCCGCCCAGGCATCAGCCTCATGGCTGAGGACAAGCTGCCGCTCCATGAAGAAGCTTTGCCGTGGTGTCCAACGTTCGAGCGACTGGCCAGTGCCTTCTTTTCAGATGCTGATGACAGAGAAGCAGAGACATCAGAGATGAAGCTAAGAGGGAGACACGTGATTTCTATAGCTTGCCTGGCTTTCAAAGGGCCTTCCAGGGGCACAAGCCCAGTATGCCTGTCTCCAATAAGGGGAACAACCTAGCCTAAAAGTTCAAATCATTATGAATGTTTTGATGCGGAAAAACTTAAAAGCAAGTATGTGAGTCATAACTTGTGAGTAATGACCTCTTTAAAATGAAACTTAAGACATCATTCCTACAATGGCATTGACTAATACGAGAGTAAAAATGTTGAGTCACAGATAGGATGCAAAAGATGTTAATATCTTTGGAATGAAGACTTTTACTTGGAACTTGAAAACCCTGAGACTCCAGGTCACTGCATGACTTGGCACAAGGTTTCAAACCAGATATGTGAATATCAGGGCAGGATCTAAAACCCTAAGTCCCAGAGTGTAAGCTACAGCTGCACCATGAGGCCCTTTCCTCTAAGAGATTCTAGAGTCTGCCTGCTTGCTTGGCACCTCTGGCCTCCTTTCATCTGAGATGCGAAGCAGCACTCACTCTTTGAGCAAAGATTTATGAGGCTTCGGTGATGTAAGTCCCACCCACCAAAGGGATGAGAGAGAAGGTGTGGCGTAAAAGGCTCTGGGCCCTGAGTGGAACCCCGGGGGAGCCCGGCTCTCTGAGACTCAGAAGTCCTGTTCCCTGAAGCCCGGGAGACAGAGACCTAGGTAATGCTGCCAGGCCTTGAGCATCGTCTCTTCCCAGAGTGGGGTGATCTCCTCGATCTTCACGTCACTCTCTCCAGGTTTCACAGAAAGATCGATTTTGAAGGTATCCTCCAGTTCCTGCCGCCTCTGTGCCACGAGCTGCTGCCAGAGAATCCGTACAGTCTTCTGGATATTGTGCTGAACTAATGGAAAGAGTGCATCGCACAATCAGAGCAGCCTCAGTGCTTCCCCCAGAGAAGGCCAGGAGATGGCATGTCACATTCCTTTTATTGCATCTTTCTTGAACATCACCTCAGCTTTGCAGGCTCCAGGCAGAAAGCTGTCAGTATGTAGGGCCAGGGGACAAGGATAATAGCTCCCAGCATCCTTCTGACCTGGCCTCTCCCCCATCTCCACCACCAAGTCCTGCCTGCCTCACATGTCCGGAGCTGGGAAACATGGTTGATGGGCTCAGTGAGGCTCTTTATCCCATCCCCAATCCTGCTAGATACCTAACAGAGAGATATCCTGTGTAAGCGCTAGGTAACAGAATAGCTCCCCGCAAACAGCTCCTTCGAACCTTGACTTTCATGTTAGGCCCTCAGGGGGATGGACCCAGGGGCCCAGGCACCAAGCCCGTCCTCTGTTCATACTTCCAATTACCAGCCCGTCCCGCGCCCAGGATTTGCAGGGAGACGGCAGATCCAGCCAGCTGCAGCTGCTCTGTGCCTGGCCTTCCACTCTGAACTGCGCCTGGCTTCTGATTTGGGGGCACTTGGCTCCTTCTTCAGTGCCAGCCTCTATAGCTTGTCTTTCTCACCCCAGGGGAATGGATATTGTTCAGTCCACTCTACTAGTTAAATCCCAAAATGCAAGTATTCATGCTGTAATTAAGACTGCAGCAGAGTGAACTCTCAACACACAAGATTTTTGAGCACTGGCTTTGGGCACAAGTCTGCCCAGAAAATAAGGGCCCTTGTCCCTTCCACCTGGCATCACAAGGCATCACGAGGCACCACGAGGCACCACGAGGCATCATGAGGCATCACGAGGCATCACGAGGCACCACAAGGTATCACAAGGTAGCTGTCACAGTCAGCCAACTAAAGCGGCAGAATGTCTGTGGAGCATTCTGGATCAAGAGGGAGAAATTTCTCAGATGCATGGATCTGGCTGCCTTTTCTTTCCCCCACAAACTGCCAATCCCTGTAACTTGATTTGATGCTATCAAATCCAAGAATAAAGTCCAGTAAGCCAAATGTCTTATAAAGTAATGAGGCGCTTTACTCCATTTCCATTTTCTAGAAAAGAAAGCTGAGAGACGGTTAGGTTATGGCTTGAACTGAGTGAGACAGCATACCCGTTTCCATATCTAGTGGTCCAAAGAAAAGTCAAGAGATCAGATAAGAAGTTAAATCAACTTACAGTGACATTCTCAGGCTTTAGCTAGTATACCAAGTTCTTAGTCTCACCAGGTCCCACAGAACTTTCCCTTTATCCATCCATCCATACATCCGTCCATTCTATTTCTTGTATACAAAGATCATTCCAATTTTGTTCTCTACCACACTATCTTGCTATATTATTACATTGTTCTAGGACCTCTTCTGGCTTTAAAGAATCTTCTTCACAGTATTTGCTCCCTTGTCTTAGGGAAGAAAAATGAAAAATGCAGCCCTAGCAATCACCACTCTCCATCTGCTCCTCCACAAACAAACAACGAGAAACAGCAAGTAAGACGTACCGGCGCTCAGGCTTGGGAGTTCGTCCCCTCTGTTTTCTCTCACTTCTTCATTTGGAGAAAGAAAGACTTGATGATAAGGGGTCATTCTGGGCTTGGGTTCCAGTCCAAATCCTTCTGGATAACTAGTAGAGAAGAGATTGTTCATCATGAACTCCAGTTTCTTTGGGATCATTTCATTGTTCTTTGTTACAGATAATTATCCTGCAAACTCATTACACATCAACATGAAAAAAGAAAAAAAAAACTTGTCTAATCAAGTTAAAGCAAGCATCTATGACAATTTCCATGACAGATCTTTTACAGAAGCATTCTAGAAAAATGAGACTGTCTTTTTATTTCTATCTTATTAAATACTGTCAATGCTCCCAACAGGCCCCCACCACCCTCTCTGGGTTTCCCCATCATTTCTTTTCGCAGACTCCTGAAACATTGAAATCCGCCTTTGCTTGGCACTAATCTCATTCCCTGTGGGATGGAGCCAGGGCCAGCTTCACGAGCCTGTGACTCGCGCAACGGCATATGGTCCTCACTCGGAAGGGTCCCATGCTCGGGCTCTGCTGTCGCAATCTTGAAATTCTTAGTAATTTTTGAACAAGAACCCTGTATTTATATTCTGCTGGGATCCCACACATCATATAGCTGGTTCTAAATAGGGTGCAGTGGTTCACATCTTACATTCCCTATGGGCCACATGTCCCAGAATTCCTGGGGGTATTCATGTCCAAGTACCCTCTTCTCTGGGCCCATCACCCAACCAAGCAGAATAGACAGTACATGTTTGCGGACTGAACCAAAAATGAGAAACAAGGATACGAAAAAATACCAGTGCGTGAGAATGCCCATTATTGAAATTTCCAGGATAAAGTCCCTTTGGGCTTTGGAGGTCTCCTCGCCATATAGAGGGACTTGAGGAGGGCAGCTCTAACCTTCTTGTGCTGAGCAGCAGCAGGCAGTGCATGAGACACATGAGGAAGCTGGCGTTGGAATTATAGGTGGCGAACAGGATGTCCCAGTGCTCCTGGAGAAAGCCCAGCGTGCCGAGCAGGCTGAGGCACTCGGGGAGGGACTGGTGGGGCTTGGAGAGGCTGTGAAGGATGACTTTATTTAAACTGCTGTACAGAGCGCTGATGACAGTGTCCTTCTGAGAAGAGGCATTCTCGATGACCTGCGGCATGAAACACACACACATATACTTGGGAACATTTTGGAGTTTAGACACCAACCCAGTTAATGATGAAAATGATACAGTCTCAGAGTCCTTTCTGTGTTCCAAAAAGTGACATTTCTAAAATCGGAAAAGGACTGCTTCCTCTACCTTGGATCTTCTATTTAAGCAGGTGGCCAATAAAGGGAATTCAAACGTTTAAGTCTACCAAAAATAGGCAGAGAAATTAACAGTTACCACAGTCAAATTATGCAAAGCAGCCACNTCTGAGAAGAGGCATTCTCGATGACCTGCGGCATGAAACACACACACATATTCCCAATGACCTGCGGCATGAAACACACACACATATTCCCGATGAACTGTGGCATGAAACACACACACATATACTTGGGAACATTTTGAAGTTTAGACACCAACCCAGTTAATCATGAAAATGATACAGTCTCAGAGTCCTTTCTGTATCCCAAAACGTGACATTTCTAAAATCAGAAAAGGACTGCTTCCTCTACCTTGGATCTTCTATTTGAGCAGGTGGCCAATAAAGGGAATTCAAACGTTTAAGTCTACCAAAAATAGGCAGAGAAATTAGAAGTTACCACAGTCAAATTATGCAAAGCAGCCACGGGAACCAGAGATTTCCGTGGCACCAGTGTAACAGAGTCGACCCTCTGTACACAAGAACGAGCTACTAATAGCATCTAGTTTTAAAAACATGTTATTAACTATTAATACTCGTTGTCAGACATGGACTGTTATGCTATTGGTTACCACGCTAAGTATTTTTGCATTTCTTTGCATACGTCTACGTATACTGCTTCATTTAAACATCATAACACCACCAAGAAGTAGACACTAAGATGATCACACTTTAGGGATAAAGGGCTGAGAGTTTGAGAGATGGGAGAGAGGGGTGCTCGGCAAGAGTGAAACCGGACACCTGAGTCACCCCCCTAACCACCGCGTTTCCTAAAGGAGGCGTGTGCTCAATATCCACGGCCTTCCGTGTGTGAGAGATTTCAGAGGGTTAAGGCAGAGGGTCCCGCTCTGTGGTCTGAACATTGAAGCCATCCATCTGTTTGACTTCGCTGAAAAGAATCCATAGAACAAACACTATGTACGGAATTTTCCAGTAGATTAGGAAGGCCATTTCTTACTTTTAGGTTGCTCTCTTCAAATTCATAGCTGACGCAAGTTTTATACTAACTGTTACTTTTAAATGCTGGATTGGGGCTCATGTTTTTATCATCATCCTCTCCTCCTTGGAAAGATGNAACATTGAAGCCATCCATCTGTTTGACTTCGCTGAAAAGAATCCATAGAACAAACACTATGTACGGAATTTTCCAGTAGATGAGGAAGGCCATTTCTTACTTTTAGGTTGCTCTCTTCAAATTCATAGCTGATGCAAGTTTTATGCTAATTGTTACTTTTAAATGCTGGATTTGGGCTCATGTTTTTATCATCATCCTCTCCTCCTTGGAAAGATGGGTCACATCTTTCAAACTGAAGTTAAGAGTTGTGAGAGTCCCAGGTGGTGAGCGGGAGAGAAGCGTGGTGGGTGTGGGTAGTGGGAGCCCTGAGGCCTGGCACCTGCTGAACACACATCTGCCCCGGGGGGCACCAAGTCTCGGTGTTAGCTCTGAGAACGTGCTTTGACCACTAGGGAGCTGCTGTGGACTGATTGCTAGTACCACCCTCAAATTCATGTGCTGACACCCTAGTATTGCAATGTGATGTATTCAGAGATGGGGTCTCCTGGAGGTGACTAGGTCGTGAGGATGGAGCACTCAGCATGGGATGAATGCCCTTAT
>SJYW01034384.1:0-12048 GCA_006410735.1 Raphicerus campestris | reverse complement strand
CTGTCACTGTCCTTGGCAGTTTTCTTTGCTGTAAAGTCTACTTTGTGTGATATCAATACAGCTACCCTTTCAATCCTTTGATTATGTTTTCACAGTAAATCTTCCCCTTTCTCTAAACAAACATACATCCTTTCTTTGAAATGATACGGAGCATATAGTGCCATCATGTTTTCCTATCCACTCAATGCTTTTTAAAATTGAATTAAAAGGAAGAATCTTGGCATATAAAGAAATGAGAGAGCGCGTGGAAAGAGCGAAGCTATGGATAAACACAGTAGACTTACCTTCTCTTAAGTTTTATAAACTATATGTGTCAGCTAAGATAAAAAACTTTGACCCTGTATAAGGTGGTTCTCAGTATATGTGGAATTTTATGACAAGTATTAATACATCCCAAATAGAGAGAGTAAAGAGATGCAAAGGGAAGTAAGGTTTCCACATTCACTCAAACTGATAAAATGTTTTTGACAAAAGACTCATTTCCAGAGTGTATAAAAAACTGTCCATCTCAACATTAAAAAATAACAAAGTAAAAGTGGGTAATGACATAGGTGATTCACCAGAGAGGGCTACAATAGATAGGCAAGCACACGAAGAGATATCCAGTATCAGCAGACAACAGGAAAATGCACATTTAGAATACGATGAGATATCGCTACACACCCAATGGAATGGCTAAAGTAAAAAAGAGTGATGATACCAAAAAATTGTTTCATAACAGCTTCATTTGTAATAGCCCCAAACTGTTAACAACCACAATGTCCTCCAATAGGTGACTGGTTAAAAAATGGTGGTGCATCCATACTGTGAAATATTGTTCATCAATAAAGAGACGTGGATGATTGACACTCTCAAAAAACTGGATGAATGTCAAAAGCATTATGCTAAGAGAAAAAGCCAATCTTAACAAAGGTCACACAGCATCAGATGTTTCCTTTGATCTAATATTTTCAAAATGACAAAATTATAAGGATGGAGAACAGATTGTCAGAGTGGTATTGGGAGGAGATTGATGTGATTACAAGGTGAAGCATGAGGGAGGTCTATTGGAATCTGACACGGGTATATCCACATCTTGATAGTAGGGGTCGTAACAAGATCTACAGATGTGATCAAATGGCATAAAGCTGTACACACACAGTCACATATACCAATATAAAAATCCTGCTTTGATGTCATACTATAGTTATGTAAGATACAGCCTTGGAAGGAAAGCTTGGTAAAGAACACATGAGACGTCTTGGTACTATCTTTGAAGCTTTTTGTAAATGCATGCTTATTTCAAAACAAAACTTCATGAAAATGAAGAAGAAGGGGGAAAAGTAAAGCCTGTTTTGCAGAATCGTGAGGATCAATAAGTAAATTTATGTGAACTTCCCAGCAAATGGGCAGGTATTGAATTAGTGTTCATCAAGTAGCCATCATAACACATGCAAATAATACATTAAGGGTGTAAATGCTGACTGACTGACCTATTGATCGATCGAGTCATTTCATTGTTTAATCACTGATGTCCTTATCCAGGCAACTGAGTTCCCTCACTCCATTTCCAGTCTATTCTTCCTGGTCCTGGGGCACATGGAACTTTGGCCCTGACCCTTCTCTCGGCCACTTCCTGGACACACAGCAATGATATGCAGCTGATGCTGAAAAATGGAAATTATGTGGCTTTACCTACTTAGGCGCGGCCTCCAGATTCTCTTCCTGCAACTGGTGGAGGCTGATGGCGCACCAAGTCTCTCCGTGTGGCTCCTTTCCATCAGGAAGTTTCTAGCTGGGGCTTGAGGGATGAATGCTACGTCCCTTGGGAGCCTGAGGTTCTGACACTGAGCTTTCCATCTCAGTGGAGAAAATGGGAAAACAGTGTTTCATAGCTATTTTCTGCGGAAGAAAAGTTCAGTTTTCCAAAGGGGACAGATCCATTGTGTGTTCCTGCCAGCAGGGACTCTTTGCTTTCGTCCTGCTTCTGACAGACTGCTTTTTATTTTGCNAAAAAAAAAACCCTGCTTTCTAGTGGAGCATGCAATTAAAGCATCTGCAATTCTAGTATCTACAATTCTATATATGTAGATACTTAAAGATACTGGGCTCCATCTGATATCACTGAATTGATACCTCTAGGACTGGGGTGCAGTAATTGACACTTTAAAAGCTTTTCCTGGTCATTTGAATGCTGCTAGCCACAGACTGCTATTTAGAGACCATAAGGGTAGGCTATGTCCTCACATAACTTCCAATTAGAAAGCTGTTCATAGTATTTTTTAAAAATCATCATTCATCCATCCATCCATCCATCCATTCAATATTCATAGACTACCTAGTGCGTCTAAGGCTCTATACCAGATGTTAAAAGGTCATGAAAGAAAGTGTATTTCAACTGCTCATAAATGACAGTGAAGATCTTATATTTAATAAATAATTTAGAAAGGAAGTGATAAATAAATAATATTTATGGATACAAGAGAAGCACTATGGGTTCAATGGAAGGAGAAATTACTCCCAGGGCAGAAATTGGCAGGAAATGGTGGTGAGATAATGGTATGTGGGAACCTCCTTTTTCCTTGCATCACAGCAATTAATAGGCATTGTTATTCTTTTTCAATTTTTTGCCAGTATTTTGCCAGTACCCCAAATTTTGGGGTAAGGCGGCTATCTTACTGTTACTTTAAATTTCAGTTCCATGTTAATAAGTTGAGCAACTTTATGCTGTTTGGCTCTTTGTTTGATTTCTTAAAAACTGGTGCTGTTCGTGTGGTGTAGAGAACTAGAAATCAAGGATTAAACCTGAAGTATTTTTTTTCCTACCCCTTTTAGGGCTTCTCTCACGTCCTGGTTCCTCAGGCTGTAGGTGAGGGGGTTTAACACGGGGATCACAACCCCGTAAAACACAGAAGCCGTTTTTCTTGCTCCTGAGACTCTGCGGTGCGATGGTGCAGATACATGTAAGAGAGCATCCCACAGAAGACGGTGACAGCGGTCAGGTGGGAGGCGCACGTGGAGAAGGCCTTCTTCCTCCCTGCAGCAGAAGAGATCTGCAGGATGGCAGCCAGGATAAATATGTAGGAAAAGGTGACGACGGACACGGTGAACGTCAAGTTAAACCCCACGAAGGCTTCTGGCACCATGACGTTGAAATAAATGTCGGAGCATGAGAGGGCCAGAATTGGGGGCTCATCACAGAAAAAGTGGTTAATTTTATTGGATTTGCAAAAGTCCAGTGAGAAAGTAAAGCCTACATTTACAGAGGCATTTAGGAAACCCATGAAGTATGATCCAGCTAACAGGTGAATGCAAACCCTCCAGGACATGAGTGCTGGGTAGTGGAGAGGGTCGCAGATGGCCACGTAACGGTCCACTGCCATCGCCGCCAGGATGTAGCAATCACTGGTTATAAAAGCCCCATAAGACCAGTAACTGCACCACACATCCCACAGATGAGCTGGATTGTTTTGTGCCCACAAAATTCTGCAACATTTTGGGCGTGATAGCATAGGCATAACAAAAATCAACAAAAGCCAAATTTTGGAGGAAAAAGTACATGGGGGTGTGAAGGGAAGAGTCAGCCTTGATGAGGAGGATCATGCCAGTGTTACCCACCAGGGTGTCCACGTAGATCACCAGAAATACTGTGAAGAGGACGCGCCGAGACTTGTGCTGACCAGCAAATCCCAGGAGAAGGAATTCAGTCACTCGAGCGCCACTGTTCTGCTCCATGGCTGGCAAAATTAAATATCAGTTAAAAAGTGGCAAAGAAAGAACAGAGAAAGGGAAGGCCATTGCGATTCTTAGACTAATTCTGGAATTGGAAATGCCATAATGTTTGGTTTTTCAGTGGAATCAAAGCATTTTTCCCTTGGCATAATTTACTTGGACTTTAAAGGCTAACATACAGGTGGCTGAAGCTTGCTCCCCGACTTCGAGAACTCGACATACCATATGGGGAAACAGCCATGGGCCTGAAGCTGTGTTCTCAGCTTCTGGGTCATAAATACGTCTTAGAAAGATCATATGAAAGTGAAAGTGAAGTCGCTCAGTCGTGTCCGACTCTTTGCCACCCGTGGACTGTAGCCCACTGAGCTCCTCCGTCCATGGGATTCTCCAGGCAAGAATACTGGAGTGGGTTGCCATTTCCTTCTCCAGGGGATCTTCCCGACCCAGGGATCGAACCCAGGTCTCTCACACTGCAGGCAGATGCTTTAACCTTTGCACCACCAGGGAGGCCCAGAAAGATCATATAGAAACATTTTATTGATTTTTGCTTCCTTTTACTCACCATATGATTTTATTAAAAGACTACAATATACCAAAAGACAAACTCTTTTATCCAAAAATCTTGATGCATCCGCAGAATTCTGTGCAGTTCCGCTCCACTTTCCTCCCTGTCCGCATCTTGCATCTCTTGTTTCCTTGCTACTATGCACCCAGCACCCCCGCCTCCTCTTGCTCCTGCTCGCCGCCATTTCCGGCTCCTCCAGCCCGGCACGTTCCTCCTCCTGCCTTAAATGCTCTGTGGTCCATTTTCTATTCCTATCAGCGTTTCCACTACCAGCTCTTACTTTTCCGGTGGTCTCAGTCTGAATGACTCTTCCTCCAGGATTGTTTTCACACAAACGTATCATTTCCTCTGGCCACGGGTCTTGTTCCTTAGGATTTATATCAGTTTTATTAAGTATCTGTAAGATTATTTCTACATCTTTGCTTGATTTCTATTTTCCCATAGATTGTAGGTTCCAAGAACACAGCCGTTAGGGAAAGTTCCTACCTCTACAAACAGTGGTTAACTGGATACATGAATAAACGAGCAAGTGAGGGGATCAATGAATGAAGAGATTTATGAGATGTAGGAAATTGTAGACGCAGCATTTATTTATTTTTCTTTAGTATGCCTCTCTGATTCAAAGAACTAAAACACACAGCTAGGATCAAAAATAAGTGAAACATTCACGCTTTATTTTTCTTTTGAATCATTGCGGTGTGTTTACTTCGGAAGAAGTTGCTGACCAACCAGTTTGGCACTTGTGCCTTGAGGACTGCCGTTGCTCTTGCTCTTGCTTGGTTTCCACTACGTGACATCTCTCATCGGAGAAGGCAGTGGCCCCCCACTCCAGTACTCTTGCCTGGAAAACCCCATGGATGGGGGAGCCTGATGGGCTGCAGTCCATGGGGTCGCTAAGAGTTGGACACGACTGAGTGACTTCACTTTCACTTTTCACTTTCATGCATTGCAGAAGGAAATGGCAACCCACTCCAGTGTTCTTGCCTGGAGAATCTCAGGGACAGGGGAGCCTGGTGGGCTGCCCTCTATGGGGTCGCACAGAGTCGGACACACTGAAGCAACTCGGCAGCAGCAGCAGCAGCAGCATCTGTCACTGTCCTTGGCAGTTTTCTTTGCTGTAAAGTCTACTTTGTGTGATATCAATACAGCTACCCTTTCAATCCTTTATGTTTTCACAGTAAATCTTCCTCTTTCTCTAAACAAACATATATCCTTTCTTTGAAATGATACGGAGCATATAGTGCCATCATGTTTTCCTATCCACTCAATGCTTTTTTAAAATTGAATTAAAAGGAAGAATCTTGGCATATAAAGAAATGAGAGAGAGCGTGGAAAGAGCGAAGCTATGGATAAACACAGTAGACTTACCTTCTCTTAAGTTTTATAAACTATATGTGTCAGCTAAGATAAAAAACTTTGACCCTGTATAAGGTGGTTCTCAGTATATGTGGAATTTTATGACAAGTATTAATACATCCCAAATAGAGAGAGTAAAGAGATGCAAAGGGAAGTAAGGTTTCCACATTCACTCAAACTGATAAAATGTTTTTGACAAAAGACTCATTTCCAGAGTGTATAAAAAACTGTCCATCTCAACATTAAAAAATAACAAAGTAAAAGTGGGTAATGACATAGGTGATTCACCAGAGAGGGCTACAATAGATAGGCAAGCACACGAAGAGATATCCAGTATCAGCAGACAACAGGAAAATGCACATTTAGAATACGATGAGATATCGCTACACATCCAATGGAATGGCTAAAGTAAAAAAGAGTGATGATACCAAAAAATTGTTTCATAACAGCTTCATTTGTAATAACCCCAAACTGTAAACAACCACAATGTCCTCCAATAGGTGACTGGTTAAAAAATGGTGGTGCATCCATACTGTGAAATATTGTTCATCAATAAAGAGACGTGGATGATTGACACTCTCAAAAAACTGGATGAATGTCAAAAGCATTATGCTAAGAGAAAAAGCCAATCTTAACAAAGGTCACACAGCATCAGATGTTTCCTTTGATCTAATATTTTCAAAATGACAAAATTATAAGGATGGAGAACAGATTGTCAGAGTGGTATTGGGAGGAGATTGATGTGATTACAAGGTGAAGCATGAGGGAGGTCTATTGGAATCTGACACGGGTATATCCACATCTTGATAGTAGGGGTCGTAACAAGATCTACAGATGTGATCAAATGGCATAAAGCTGTACACACACAGTCACATATACCAATATAAAAATCCTGCTTTGATGTCATACTATAGTTATGTAAGATACAGCCTTGGAAGGAAAGCTTGGTAAAGAACACATGAGACGTCTTGGTACTATCTTTGAAACTTTTTGTAAATGCATGCTTATTTCAAAACAAAACTTCATGAAAATGAAGAAGAAGGGGGAAAAGTAAAGCCTGTTTTGCAGAATCGTGAGGATCAATAAGTAAATTTATGTGAACTTCCCAGCAAATGGGCAGGTATTGAATTAGTGTTCATCAAGTAGCCATCATAACACATGCAAATAATACATTAAGGGTGTAAATGCTGACTGACTGACCTATTGATCGATCGAGTCATTTCATTGTTTAATCACTGATGTCCTTATCCAGGCAACTGAGTTCCCTCACTCCATTTCCAGTCTATTCTTCCTGGTCCTGGGGCACATGGAACTTTGGCCCTGACCCTTCTCTCGGCCACTTCCTGGACACACAGCAATGATATGCAGCTGATGCTGAAAAATGGAAATTATGTGGCTTTACCTACTTAGGCGCGGCCTCCAGATTCTCTTCCTGCAACTGGTGGAGGCTGATGGCGCACCAAGTCTCTCCGTGTGATTCCTTCCCATCAGGGAGTTTCTAGCTGAGGCTTGAGGGATTAATGCTACGTCCCTTGGGAGCCTGAGGTTCTGACACTGAGCTTTCCATCTCAGTGGAGAAAATGGGAAAACAGTGTTTCATAGCAATTTTCTGCGGAAGAAAAGTTCAGTTTTCCAGAGGGGACAGATCCATTGTGTGTTCCTGCCAGCAGGGACTCTGCTTTCGTCCTGCTTCTGACAAACTGCTTTTTATTTTGCTTCTCTGCCTCCCTCTCCTGTTCATCCTCCCCACTCCTTTTTTCCCCTTTGTTCCTTCCTTCCTCCCCGCTTCTTTCTTCTTTCCTTTCTTCCTGCCTCCCTCCTCCTGTCTCCTTGCCTGTGTGTGTGTGTGTGTGTGTGTGTGTGTGTGTGTGTGTGCACGTGGTGATAAACCAAATGGTCCACACGGTTAACAATTCAGGTGTGTAAAAGTGCATAGAGTGAGACCCGAGTCTCTTTCTGCCCCTTGATTCCCAGTCTCTAGTTTGCCTCTCTGAAGATCACCCCTGGTAAATTCTTCTGTTATACTTCCAGATACAAACGTTGCATTACACTTGTAAATATGATAATATTTTTGCTTTCTGTCTTCTCTCACACAAGTGGCAGCATATTATCCACATCGTTTTCAGTGCATATTCACTTAATTCTCCTGAGTGATCAGCTGCTGCTCTTGTTAAGTCACTCAGTTGTGTCCAGCTCTCTGACGCCGTGGACTGCAGCACGCCAGGCTTCTCTGTCCTTCACCATCTCCTGGAACTCGCTCAAACTCATGTCCATTGAGTTGGTGATGCCCTCCAACCATCTCATCCTCTATCGTCAAATCTCACTCTTTTTCATGATTGTATTTCATTGAATAGCGGCATTCCTTAATTTATTCAGACCACTGTCATGCACTGTTGGCAGACAAATATGGTTTCCAACCCTACTAATAAAAACAATGCTATAATAAATGTATGTGTGCATAATTCTGAATATACCTTTAGGACCTGAAGGTATTTAAGCGAGGAATCTCTGAGTCTCTGGGTAGTTATTATCTAACTGCCTTCCAGAAGGAGGTGCTATCAATTAAAATCACTTCTAGAAAATCCAGGGTATTTCTCCAGATATCCAACCCAGTGCTGAGAAACTTTTATATACTTTGTCACCAGATAGGTGAAAACAGTACGTCTCAGTTTGTCTTTGTCTTCTATGAGTCAGCTTGAGCATCTTTCCACATGTTCATGGAAAAGTGACATTTCTTGTTCTGTGAATTATCTGTTTACATGTGTTGCCCTCTTGATAAAGTATTTTGCTTGATTTTATACCTTGATTTTGATATTTTGAGTCAAGTACCCTTCCTCATAAGAACGGCAAATATGTGTGTCCCAATACTCATTGTTCTGCTCTGCTAATGGGGTGCTTTGCTGTGAGAAAACTTTGAATCTCATACAAGTTTACTTTGCGTTTTGTGTCATGTTTAGAAAAGCTTTCACTCTAGGTTTAAAAAATTAAACATTTCCTTTTATTGTCTTTAAAATGTAAATAATAGAACTATTTAAAGTTTATTTTTATGTAGTATGTGAGATGTTTCCAGTTTTTCTCACCCCAAATATCTAGTCATTTAAAATACTATTTAGGGCATGATCGATTACATGATCGATTACATGCCATAGCTGCAGTATCACCACTGCCACATCACGATCTGTCTTGTGGATTTGGACCTGTTCCTGGACTTTCATATCTGCTGTATTGATCTTCCAATCTCCCCATGTTTCAGTACCGCACCATTTTCTTATAGCTCCATAATGTCTTAGTAGCTGGCTGGGTTATTTTCGTCTTATTATTTTTTTATAGATCCTAAAATTTTTGACCACCAGTGTTTGTCATTTTTTTCACACAAAATGCAGAATCAGTTTACAATTTACTACCATTCAACAAAATATTCTATTTGTTTATTTATTGGGTTCATATCAAATTTGTATTAACATGTGAGGATCTGCAGAGGAATGGGAGAAAGTTTCAATTTGCTGAAGTCTGGTTTTTATAGATTTCTTCATGAGCTGTTTCTCATTCCTTATTAAGTTTATTTTTGGGTCTTTCCAAGGAGAAATTTATGTTCTTCCATAATTTATTGTTTTAAGCATTATTATTAATTGATGTGGAGCAATTTTTAATTAGACTTCTTGCTGAATTTCCCTGTTGTTTGTAACAGTTGATTCTCTGGGTTTTCTAGAAAGAATCATGTTATTTAAAAATAAATATATTTTGGAAAATCATCTTTGTCGAGGCATGATTTACATACAATAAAGCATACTCATTTTAAGGTCTTTTTTTTTGAGTTTAGAAAGTATATATCCATGAGATTATTACCAGACTAAAAATAAAAGAAGCTTTCATCATAAAAAGAAATCTTGTGCTTTTTCCCAGTCACTAACTCTTTTACAGGAAACCACAGATATGATTTTAGATTTAGCTGTGTTGTTTTATGTACTCATAATTCATTCATTTCTATTGCTGTATTATATTCCATTGAATTAATATTCTACAATTTGTTTATGTATTTAATTCACCACTTAATGAACATTTTTCTTGCTTCCATACCTAGATATTATGAATAAAAAGGATTATGAACATGTTTATGTTTTGAACATATATCTTCACTTCTTGTGGATAGATAAGGAGTGGAATTGATGGGTCATGTGACAAGCATTTATTATTTCCTTCATGTTGGCCTTGAGTTTCATTTGCTTCTTTTTTTTTTTCTAAGCTCCTTAACAGTGTTCTTGTCTGGAAAACCCCATGGACAGAGGAGCCTATACTCCATAGGGCCACAAAGAGCTGGGCAAGACTGGAGCACCTTAGCACTCACACAGGAATGGTATAATACTGGATTATTGCCTTGGGATATTTCTTCATTTTTAACGTGACATTCAAAGCTCTAAGTTTCCCTCTGAGTGCAGCTTTCACTGCAGCTCATACGTTTTGTTATGCTGTGTTTTTGTTTTCACTCAGCACACTAATCATCAGAGTATTTTTAAATTTCCCTTTGATTTCTTCTTTTACCTGCTGGTTAGATTGTGTTACTGAATTTCTACATAGAGCTCCCCTGGTAGCTCAGTTGGTAAAGAATTCGCCTGCAACATAGGAGACCCTGGTTAGATTCCTGGGTTTGGAAGATCCCCTGGAGAAGGGAAAGGCTTCCCACTCCAATATTCTGGCCTGGAGAATCCCATAGTCCATGGGGTCCCGAAGAGTCAGACATGACTGAGCGACTTTGACTCACTCGTGAGTCAAAGTTTTCCAGTTTTTCTTCTGTTTTGATTTCTAGTTTCTTTCCATTGTGGTCAGTGATAATCCTTTGTGTGATTTCAGTCTTTCAACAATTCATCGACATATGTTCTGTGGTCTAACATATGGTTTATACTGGAGAAATGTTCCATATGCACATGCATTCTATGCGTTTGCTGAAGTGTTCTTTAGACTTCTGTTAGATCAGATGTTTTTTGGGCCTCTATTTTCTTAAGGACCTTCTATATAGATTTTCGACTTTTTTCCACTGCCTGATATTGTTTTATGCTTTTTTTCATAATAAATTACCTTTTTATTGGCATAAAGATAGTTGATAAAATCTTTTCTGATTTATTTACTTTTTAATTGAAAGATAATTGCCTTACAGAGTTTTCTTTTCTGTCAAACCTCAACATGAATCAGCCATAGGTATACATACATCCCCTCTCTTTTGAACCTCCCTCCCATCTCCCTCCCCATTCTGCCCCTCTAGGTTGACACAGAGCCCCTGTTTGAGTTTTCTGAGCCATACAGCAAATTCCCGTTGGCTGTCTATTTTACATACGGTAATGTAAGTTTCCATGTTACTCTCTCCGTACATCTCACCTGTCCTCCCCTCTCCCCATGTCCATATGTCTATTCGCTATGTTTGTTTTTCCATTGCTGCCCTGTAAATAAATTCTTCAGTCCTGTTTTTCTATATTCCCTATATATGCATTAGAAGATGATATTTATCTGTCTCTTTCTGACTTCATTCTGTATAATAGATTCTAGGTTCATCCACCTCATTGGAGCTGACTCAAAGGTCTTTTGTCAGCCGTTTCTTTTATTTTCTCAACTTTCTGTGGGTTGTCTTTTCACCTTGCTTATAGTTTCCTTTGCTGGCAAAAGCTTTTAAGTTTAATCGGGTTCCATTTGTTTACTCTGGTTTTTATTTCCATTACTCTAGGAGGTGAGTCACAGAGGATCTTGCTTTGATTTAGGTCATCGAGAGTTCTATGTTTTCCTCTAAGAGTTTTATAGTTTCTGGTCTTACATTTAGGTCTTTAACCAGTTTTGAGTTTATCTTTGTGTGTGGTGTTGGGAAGGGCTCTGATTTCATTCTTTCACAAGTAGCTGTCCAGCTTTCCCAGCACCGTTTACTGAAGAGGCTGTGTTTGCCCCATTGCATGTTGCCTCCTTTGTCAAAAATAAGGTGCCCAGAGGCGTGTGTGTTTATCTCTGGGCTTTCCATCTTGCTCCATTGGTCTCTATTTCTGCTTTTGTTCCAGTGCCATACTGCCTTGATGACTGTAGCTTTGATTCCTCCAGATCCATTCTGCTTTCTCAAGATTGCTTCGGCTAGCCAGGGTCTTTTGTGTTTCCATATGAACTGTGAAATTTTTTGTTCTAGTTCTGTGAAAAATGCTATTGGTAATTTGATAGAATTGCATTGAGTCTGTAGATTGCCTTTGGTAGTAAATTCATTTTCACAATACTGATTCTTCCTACCCAAGAACATGGAATATTTCTCCATCCGTTTATGTCATATTTGATTTCTTTCATTAGTATCTTATAAGTTTCTGTGTACAGTACTTTTGTCGCCTTAGGTAAGTTTATTCCTAGATGTTTAATTCTTTTTGTTGCAATGGTGAATGGGATTGATTCCTTAA
>SJYW01034383.1:270646-280796 GCA_006410735.1 Raphicerus campestris | reverse complement strand
AAAAAAAAAAAAAAAAAAGATGCCCTTTTCATCATAGGGGACTGGAATGCAAAAGTAGGAAGTCAAGAGAACCCTGAAGTAACAGGTAAATTTGGCCTTGGAGTACAAAATAAAGCAGGGCAAAAGCTAATAGACTGTTGCCAATAGAATGCACTGGTCATAGCAAACACCCTCTTCCAACAACACAAGAGACAAATCTATACATGGACATTACCAGATGGTCAATACCGAAAGCAGACTGATTATATTCTTTGCAGCTGAAGATGGAGAAGTTCTATACAGTCAGCAAAAACAAGACCTGGAGCTGACTGTGGCTCAGATCATGAACTCTTATTGCCAAATTCAGACTTAAATTGAAGAAAGTAGGGGAAACCACTAGGCAATTCAGGTGTGACCTAAATCAAATCCCTTATGATTATACAGTATAAATAACAGATTCAAGGGATTAGACCTAATATAGAGTGCCTGAAGAACTATGGATGGAGATCTGTAACATTATATTTAAGAGATGGTAACCAAAATCATCCCCCCAAATAGAAATTTAACAAGGCAAATATTTGCCTGAGGAGGCTTTACAAATATCTGAGAAGAAAAGAGAAGCAAAAAACAAGGAGAAAGGGAAAAATATACCTAACTGAAAGTAGAGTTCCAAAGAATAGCAAGGAGAGATAAGAAAGCCTTCTTAAGTGAGCAATGCAAAGATAGAGGAAAATAGAATGGGAAAGACTAAAGATATCCTCAAGAAAATCAGAGATATCAAAGGAATATTTCATGCAAAGATGGACGCAATAAAGGACAGAAATAGTAACGACTTGACGGAAGCAGAAGAGATTAAGAAGAAATGGCAGGAATACACAGAAGAACTGTACCAAAACAGTCTTAGTGACCCACAAAACCACTATGGTGGTCACTTGCCTAGAGCCAGACATCCTGGAGTGTGAAGTCAAACAGGCCTTAAGAAGAATTACTACACACAAAGATAGTGAAAGTAATGGAATTCCAGCTGAGCTGTTTCAAATCCTAAAAGATGATGCTGTGAAAGTACTGCTTCCAATATGCCAGCAAATTTGGAAAACTCAGCAGAGGCACCAGGACTGAACAGATAAGTTTCATTCCAATCCCAAAGAAGGGAANATAAACTGTGGAAAATTCTTAAAAGTGTTGAGAATACCAGACGATCTTACCTGCCTCCTGAGAAACCTGTATGCAGGTCAAGAAGCAACAGCTAGAACTAGAGATGGAACAATGGACTGGTTCAAAATTGGGAAAGGAACCTGTCAAGGCTGCATATTGTCAGCCTGCTTATTTAATGTCTATGCTGAGTGAATCATGCAAACTGCTGGGCTGGATGAATCTCAAGCTGGAATCAAGATTGATGAAGTTGAAAGAGGAGAGTGAAAAAGCTGGCTTGAAACTCAACATTCAAAAAACTAAGTTCATGTTGATGTATGGCAAAACCAATATAATATTGTAATTAACCTCCAATTAAAATAAATAAACATATTAAAAAAAAACACTAAGTTCATGGCATCCACTCCCATCACTACATAGCAAATAGATGGGGAAAACATGGAAACAGTGACAGACTTTATTTTCCTGGTCTCTGAAATCACTGTGGATGGTGACTGCAGCCATGGAAGTAAAAGACATCTGCTCCTTGAAGGAAAAGCCCTGACAAACCTAGACAGTATATTAAAAAACAGAAATCACCTTTCTGACAAAGGTCCATCCTAGTTAAAGGTATGTTATTTCCAGTAGTCATGTATGGATGTGAGAGTTAGACCATAAAGAAGGCTGACTGCCAAAGAATTGATGATTTCAAACTATGGTGCTAGAGAAGACTACTGAGTGAGTCCTTGGAGAGCAAATGGATCAAACTAGTCAATCCAAAGAAAATCAACACCAAATATTCATTGAAAGAACTGAAGCTGAAGCTCCAAATACTCTGGCCACATGATGTGAAGAGGAAACTCATTGGAGAAGACCCTGATGCTGGGAAACACTGCAGGCAGGAGGAGACGGGGGTGAAAAAGTTGAGATGGTTGGATGGCATCATTGACTCAATGGACATAAGTTTGAGCAAACTCCAGGAGATAGTGAAGGACAGGAAAGCCTGGCATGCTGCAGGCCATGGGGTCACAAAGAGTTGGATATGACTTAGCAACTCAACAACAACAAATACATTTATAACCTAAAGTTAAAAATATAATTTAAATATTTTTTATATGTCATCTTATAAATATGCACCTTTACAAAGCACACTTTTTCTCTGAAGTATTCATTGCAACATATTGCTTTGTATCACAAAGAGAAATAAACCAAAAACAGTACTTGAACCTGAGTACTTCCCTAGAGAATTAATATCACACAGTATTTAGGAAAGTAAATTTAAAAATTTGCAACTCCTATATATATACACATACATACACACACACAGACATACACACAAGCAATATAGAGAAAAATATATCATGGAGTACTAACAGAAGTCAGAAATAGTACTTTAATATTATAATAAATAGTATTATGCTAGGAGTTAGAAATGTTCCTCTCCTGTGTTCTTAAATAAGCAAATATCATTCAAAATGAAAATAGTCATGATGAAAATAGAATCCAGCCATATTAATATGTTTTAAAATAGGATCTGTTTATTTTCATCTTGGATTTGGAATGTTCCAGTATGAAGACAGAAAGAGGGATAGAGAGCCTGAAAAGTCTGTAGAACCCTTGGGGATGAGAGGCAGAAAGAAGAGGCTGATCGGTTGTGGATGAGGACTCAATCCCTTTTTATATGGGACACAGAAGTGCAAGAACACTGCCAAGATGACTGACCCCAAAGGTCTTGTTTAATGGTTATGCCTGTTTATATAATATGGACTATAAATGTCTTTACCTTTGATCATTCAAAAATAGTAATTTTACTTTTGCAGGATCTGTAGAGGGTAGGTAGTTACAGTGGATTTGCAGAAGAATAACATTAGCTGGAGGGACGGAATCTGCTGTCTCATTAATGCCAATCCTGATCTTCATATGATGCATGAACTGTCTTCATAAAATCAAACTGGATTTTTTTCTCACATAACTTATGAGAAATATTTTAAAGTTNGGAGGGAAGGAATCTGCTGTCTCATTAATGCCAATCCTGATCTTCATATGATGCATGAACTGTCTTCATAAAATCAAACTGGATTTTTTTCTCACATAACTTATGAGAAATATTTTAAAGTTTTAATGTCAAAATCAAAGTGGACATATTTCCAACAGACACAGGTTTCACTAAACTTTAAAATAAAACATAGAAAATTAAATGTTGGCTTTACAGCAGGTGGTAGTAGCGTGTTTCATTCCCAGAGATCTCCATATAGTATTGGGTTGACCAAAAAGTTTGTTCGGATTTTTCGGTAAGATATTGCAGAAAAGGCCTAAGGACCATTTGGCCAACCCAATGTAAGCTTGAATCTCTATTACATTAGGGCTACCTTGGTAAAAATATTTCCTAAGTCATAGGTGTTAAGGAAAAGGAACTGAATTAGCTTTTTGAGCCCACACAACACTTACTGGATATGAGGTCTTGGCCACAGATCAATAGGTCCTTGCTTCACTTTCCCTTGTCTGAGACAGAAATAATTAATATGTAACTAGGAAAATGCATGTAAATAGGGAATACATAACAAGCTTTCAAACAAAGACTTGCCTTCATTACTATTAATAGTATTACTATTACTACCACTATTGTATTATTTCCAATCTGCCACCAGGATATTACTTCTTTCATTGGGTACCTACTCGAATAATTCCAAGGACACTGGCTTTAATACTATGTACAACAAGATCTGTGTTGTTAGATGGATCAAATAATTTATCATATTTTCCTTACTGTTATTAAATAAAAATTTGCCTCCCAATAATTTGTATCTACTTATTTTTTTCTCCTTATGGAAACAACTTCTCCTTAGAGTAACTCTTATTCTGATATCTGACATAAATGTCGTATCTCAAGTTTGTTCAGTTTCCTCAAACACTTCTCATAAGTGGTTTCTATTATTATTGTCCTATTCTCTCTCAAATATGGTTTGGTTGCTCAGTGTCCTTTGTAAATATCGTGCTCTGAATTGTATAAAGTGTTACTCATGCAGCCAGAACAACACAGTAAATATGAAACTCTTTTCCATGTTAACAGTTTCCCAATTAACTTTAATTGTTAAAAGTTAGTTTATTAACTTTATTTAGAATTATGGTGTCATGTTTCCATTAAACTGACTGGTATTCTGATGACTTCCACTTCCTGGCTCCTTTCATGAAATTAATCTTTATGCTTTCACCTCAATTATTATCATTATTTTTTGAAAAGTGAGCATTCCTCTTTGTCTCTACAATAATTTAAATTATCTGTTTGTTTGACTGACTCTCTTATGGGACTTGAAGTCTTTATTCACGTGGAAAATCACATTCATCTTGATGTCTTCTGTGTTTATTGAACAAACATATAAGCAAAATACTAGACTGAGAATTCTAAGTCCAAAATCTGGTGTCTCATTTTTAAATGCATATGCTTGGTAGTAAAATATTCAGTCATAAAACTTCCCAAAATTTATTTCAAATGATGAACCAAGAAATAAAAAGCATCTACAACTTACTTCTATAATATGTATTCAATAGGTAGAAATATGAGCATTTTGTTCTTTTTAATGTGAACCAAAATCATTTTAAAGGATCATATAGATAATGCTTCATTGCAATAAACACTAGTACAAATAATACTAAACCTATTCAAAAACACAGATCTCAATATTCGTAAATAGTGCTACATTTAAAAAAGTAAGATTTTTTTTTCAAGGAAAATTTTTCTTTAGCTCAGTTTGTTAAAGAAATTTCCTCAACAAATTAGCTTTCTAAAATAGCAAATATAGTTGTTTTAATTTCCTGATCAAAATTAAAAGTTACTGATACAGAGAATTTTCTCTGTAAATGTATGTAAAGAAATGATAATTTTACTAATAACCTAGAAATATGAGGTTTTTAAAAACTGTATCATATCATTCACAGATGGGAAAATATTTTCAAGAGCCATCTGTTGCTGAAACCTTTAACTTGCTATTTGCTGGCACTTATTTCAAGATAAAACACTTAAATTTTGTGTCTATGTTTATCAGAGTAATTTTGTAAAATTAATCCCATTAAAGATGCTGCTATCAAGTACTAATGGAAAAATTGAGACTATTATCTTCAGTAATCTTAGAGCTGGAAAATGCTCTAATGACAGAGTTCCACTTTAATTTTTTTTAGTTTTAGTAAGAAATTATTTGTTATTTATGCTGAGGCTGTGAGTATATAATGACAAACAACAGCCTAATAAAATTAAACTCAAAAAATTTGACTTTTTAAAAACCAGTATTTAATTTTTCTTAAAACAAACATCATGAAACAAAACAAAAAAATAAGCTCCTTTAAAACAAAGTTTTAAATTTCTTATATTCACCTTCTAGTCTACCAGATCAGTTCAGTTCAGTTCAGTCGCTCAGTCATGTCCGACTCTGCGACCCCATGAATCGCAGGACACAAGGCCTCCCTGTCCATCACCAACTCCCGGAGTTCACTCAGACTCACATTCATGGAGTCCGTGATGCCATCCAGCCATCTCATTCTCTGTCATCCCCTTCTCCTCGTGCCCCCAATCCTTCCCAGCATCAGTCTTTTTCCAATGAGTCAACTCTTCTCACGAGGTTGCCAAAGTACTGGAGTTTCAGCTTCAGCATCATTCCCTCCAAAGAAATCCCAGGGCTGATCTCCTTCAGAATGGACTGGACTGATTGGATCTCCTTGCAGTCCAAGGGACTCTCAAGAGTCTTCTCCAACACCACATTCAAAAGCATCAATTCTTTGGCGTTCAGCCTTCTTCACAGTCCAACTCTCACATCCATATGTGACTACAGGAAAAACCATAGCCTTGACTAGACGGACCTTAGACGGCAAAGTAATGTCTCTGCTTTTGAATATGCTATCTAGGTTGGTAATAACTTTTCTTCCAAGGAGTAATTGCCTTTTAATTTCATGGCCACAGTCACCATCTGCAGTGATTTTGAAGCCCCCCAAAATAAAGTCTGACACTGTTTTCACTGTTTCCCCATCTATTTCCCATGAAGTGATGGGATCAGCTGCCATGATCTTCATTTTCTGAATGTCGAGCTTTAAGCCAACTTTTTTGCTTTCCTCTTTCACTTTCATCAAGAGGCTTTTTTGCTCCTCTTCACTTTCTGCCATAAGGGTGGTATCATCTGCATATCTAAGGTTATTGATATTTCTCCCGGCAATCTTGATTCCAGCTTGTTTCTTCCAGTCCAACGTTTCTCATGATGTACTCTGCATATAAATTAAATAAACAGCGTGACCATATACAGCCTTGAGGTACTCCTTTTCCTATTTGGAACCAGTCTATTGTTCCATGTTCATTTCTAACTGTTGCTTCCTGACCTGCATACAGATTTCTCAAGAGGCAGGTTAGGTGGTTTGGTATTCCCATCTCTTTCAGAATTTTCCACAGTTTCTTGTGATCCACACAGTCAAAGGTTTTGGCATCATCAATAAAGCAAAAGTAGACGTTTTTCTGGAACTCTCTTGCTTTTACCATGATCCAGCAGATGTTGGCAATTTGATCTCTGGTTCCTCTGCCTTTTTTAAAACCAGCTTGAACAGCAGGGGGTTTACATATTGCTGAAGCCTGGCTTGGAGAATTTTGAGCATTACTTTACTAGCAAGTGAGATGAGTACAACTGTGCAGTAGTCTGAGCATTCTTTGGCATTGCCTTTCTTTGGGGATGGAATGAAAACTGACCTTTTCCAGTCCTGTGGCTACTGCTGAGTTTTCCAAATTGGCTGGCAGATTGAGTGCAGCACTTTCACAGCATCATCTTTCAGGATTTGAAACAGCTCAACTGAAATTATATCACCTCCACTAGTCTACCAGATACTTGGGTTTTATTTTATAGCATTGTAGATCTTTAATGACCTTAATAACATTAATTCAAAACTAAACAATTTATACATTTACTTTATTTAATATTTATATTTACCTTCATTTTTATCCTCCTAGGTGTGCTATCTTTTCTTATAAAATAAAAGTCAAATTAAACTGACACTTAAAAACTCATGGGCATGTCAAAATACTTCTTAGTGCTTTGGTTTGCTTGACTTTTGAAATGTCTACTTTAATCTACATAAAAGCAATGTTGTTTAGAAATATTTTTTAGTATATACTCCTAGCCTGTTTCTCCAATTTATTTTCAATTACTAGGTAAAGAAAATGAACATGTAGAGAGCATTAGGATTTATACCTTTTGATCCTTGACATATTTAGCACTCTAGGTGAAATCTACGTAAGCTTTTTTAGGATGTGATTTTAAATATTAATTATGTAAATACCAGCTTAGTGTAAAACTGGTATTCTATATTAATGCAGCTCCTCATTCATTTTTTTTTGTTCAAACAAATACTTTTCTTGTAAAATATTACTTGCTAAAAATTTAAAAATTCATGATTCAAGAAATTAGAAGGAATAAAATCTTCCTCTCACTGGCATATAGCTTATATCTTCATAGCAGTAGATTATGTTCTAATTAAAAATTTTATACCATTTTATAAGAGGATGGAGTTCCATTGTACATTCAAAGTTTCTACCCATTTGCACCTACTTCATGAAGCCTTTGATGATACACAATATTTTCTTCCCCTTCTCAACTTATTTTACAGTTATAATCTGCCTATCTTTGAATCATAAACCCTGATCTGATTCCATAGCTATTGTGCAAACATTTTATATGCTTTGCCATCTCCTTTCCCTTCCACTATGAAACTAGAAGCTTCTCAAGACCATAGGCCATGTGGCAAATTTCTTCATATTGTGGCACAGTACCATTACTCAACAAGGTACAGAACAAGTGATTGAAATATACTTTATGTTTTGTGTAATTATTCCATTCCTACAACAAACTTCATTTGGCTATAACATTAAAAAAATACCTTCTGAATTAACTTAGGGTTTTGATGAGTGTTTATTACAACTAATTTTATGTCAGAAAAACAAGTGTGTGGGGCAAACAGCATTTAGGCTTTAATAGGGATTGGCATAAGTAATTGTGACTCTGGCAAACATCATGCTGCCAGTCTCAGAGAAAACAGCTGGCAGAGAACCAACAAATAGACATTTTCAGTATTTTTTCCAAGGGTAAATCTAGGGTGAATTAAAGCTCTGAAGTCTACCAAAACAGGAATAACTAAAACATGTAAATTATATATATATTTTTCTTCCTGTCAACTAAATAGGCATGGCTTTAAAGCATGATTTAATCCAAAAAGCAGATACTTTTCCCCTACAATACTAAATGGAACCAACTGGCTCATATAGTACTTTTCCCCCCCTGTGGTTATTGGAAGTGACAGGTTGAAAGAAGTAAGAATTATAATTTTAGGACATGGTGGTAGATGCAGAGAACTGAGTTCTAATCTGTTGGTGGAAATAGGAAAAAAATAGAGAGGAAAAAAAAGGACTTGGGAGAATACTGGCATTGGAAGCAATGATGTCAACCAGAAATTANAAAGAAGGAAGAATATAATTTTAGGACATGGTGGTAGATGCAGAGAACTGAGTTCTAATCTGTTGGTGGAAATAGGAAAAAAATAGGAAAAAAAAGGACTTGGGAGAATACTGGCATTGGAAGCAATGATGTCAACCAGAAATTACATTATGCAGTGATAATACTAAAAAGCAAGTATTTTAAGTTCCTAATAGCTCTTCAGCATGTACCTAAAGAACTGTTATGTACTAAATCAATTACTATTCAATAAATTTGTTAGATGTTTCCTATCACTTAACTACCTTCCGATAAATATATAAACCCCTTCCTCAAAGAACATAAGGTGTGTCATATACTTCTCATATGGTGGCCTGAGAAGCTATACTTGTTGAATTTGTAGACCTTTCTGGATAGGCCTATGGATTTTAGCTCTCATCTTCTTATTTAGGTCTGTACTTGTACCATGTAGCTTACTGCCAACTACTCCACAACTACCTTTTGGCATTTTTATATACAGATGTGAAATAGTCAAATAGGTCAAGAATATATAATTTTGTAGTTGGAAAAATCCATCACTCTGATCCAGCACTGATTTGTATTACCTAGATATATGATAAAATAAAAGTAATATAAATTTTAAGCTTTCTTGTTTTTGAATTTTTAAAAGATTTAAATTAAACCTATGTAAAGGTATTTCACTCTATTCCTAGTATATAACAGACATTCAATAAATGGAATTGATTGTTATTAGCAACTAACTTAAGGGCATTACAGTATTTGATATTACAGTGAAAAAGACACTTGACATTCTAGCTCAGTTCAGTCGCTCAGTCATGTCTGACTCTTTGCCACCTCGTGGACTGCAGCATGCCAGGCTTCCCTGTCCATCACCAACTCCTGTAGCCTACTCAAACTCATGTTCATCACACTGGTGATGCCACCCAACCATCTCATCCTCTGCCATCCCCTTCTCCTCCTGCCTTCAATCTTTCCCAGCATCAGGGTATTTTCCAATGAGTCAGTTCTTCACCATCAGTTGGCTAAAGTATTGGAGTTTCAGCTTCAGCATCAGTCCTTCCAATGAGTATTCAGGACTGGCTTCCTTTAGAATGGACTGGCTAGATCTCCTTGCAGTCCAAGGGACTCTCAAGAGTCTTCTCCAACACCACAGTTCAAAAGCATCAATTCTTCATTGCTCAGTTTTCTTTATAGTCCAATTCTCACATCCACACATGACTACTGGAAATTCTGAGTCAAAAAGAGGGGTTTTTTTCCTTTTTTTAAATACTTTATTCTATTTTACAGTACTGTATTGGTTTTGCCATACATTGACATGAATCAGCCACAGTTGTACACGATCTCCCCATGCCGAAGCCCCCTCCCACCTCCCTCCCCACCCCACTTCCCCGGATCATCCCGTACACCAGCCCCAAGCATCCTGTATCCTGCATTGAACATAGACTGGCGCTTCACTTCTTATATGATAGTATACATGTTTCAGTGTCATTCTCCCAAATCATCCCACCCTCTCCCTCTCCCCCGGATGTCAAAAGTCCGTTCTATACTTTTGTGTCTCCTAT
>SJYW01034383.1:179206-265712 GCA_006410735.1 Raphicerus campestris | reverse complement strand
TTTAGATCTTTAATCCATTTTGAGTTTATTTTTGTGTGTGGAGTTAGAAAGTGATCTAGTTTCATTCTTTTACATGTGGTTGACCAGTTTTCCCAGCACCACCTGTTAAAGAGACTGTCTTTACTCCATTGTATGTTCTTGCCTCCTTTGTCGAAGATAAGGTGTCCATAAGTGTGTGGATTTATCTCAGGGCTTTCTATTTTGTTCCATTGATCTATATTTCTGTCTTTGTGCCAGTACCATACTGTCTTAATGACTGTGGCTTTGTAGTAGAGCCTGAAGTCAGGCAAGTTGATTCCTCCAGTTCCATTCTTCTTTCTCAAGATTGCTTTTGCTATTCGCGGTTATTTGTGTTTCCATACAAATCTTGAGATTATTTGTTCTAGTTCTGTGAAAAATACTGTTGGTAGCTTGATGGGGATTGCATTGAATCTGTAGATTGCTTTGGGTAGTATACTCATTTTCACTATATTAACTCTTCTGATCCATGAACATGGAATATTTCTCCATCAATTAGTGTCCTAAAAAGAGGGTTTTATAGTCCAGGTATATCATGTCTTCAGGTTTGCTTTGCTTCCCAAATCCAAAATCCCTAACTAGAATCACATTGTGACAAGCAAGCTGAATCCTTAGTAGGAGTTTTCTACATTGATTGGTAAAGGAGCATATATATTGCTTATCCTCTTCATGAGGCCAACTGTCTTGCTGTTCAAAATGTCTGCACTGTTTGTTGAACTCAGGTTATGCAAGGCTCGAGCTGAGAGGCTGGAGGAAGACTCAAGGGGCTGTAGGAACTGCAGACACATTTATTCTCTTCTGGCTGTCAAAGCGGACATAAACACAGCCTTTCTCCTGGCTCACGTAGCAATCATAGCAGCAACCACAACATAGCATAAAGTAGCATAACACAATACATAACACATAACATAATCATGATGCTGCACCAATGTAGACGTGATGCAGTAGTAGCCAGGGCTTTCACAGTAAAGTTCTTACAAACATACTGTACAAAGTAGCGCATGACCAAGTGAGTTCCTTGTGATGTGCATGTGCAGTACTATAAGTGATCTCAGCTGTTACATAACCATGCAAAGTCATTGTTTACAAAATATGGGGTGAGAGGGCCCAACCACACCATCTTGGCTAATTTGTCTTTTCCCTACAAGGNGTGATGTGCATGTGCAGTACTATAAGTGATCTCAGCTGTTACATAACCATGCAAAGTCATTGTTTACAAAATATGGGGTGAGAGGGCCCAACCACACCATCTTGGCTAATTTGTCTTTTCCCTACAAGGAACTAAACTCTTCCTTACAAAGTTCGAATTATCAGTAAGAATCTTACACACTTTGAGTTCACAAAACTAGCTTTCATACAGAATGAGGCACTTATTTCATGCCAGTCAGAATGGTTGTGATCTAAAAGTCTACAAGCAATAAATGCTGGAGAGGGTGTGGAGAAAAGGGAACCCTCTTACACTGTTGGTGGGAATGCAAACTAGTACAGCCACTATGGAGAACAGTGTGGAGATTCCTTAAAAAACTGGAAATAGAACTGCCTTATGACCCAGCAATCCCACTGCTGGGCATACACACCAAGGAAACCAGAATTGAAAGAGACACGTGTACCCCAATGTTCATCGCAGCACTGTTTATAATAGCCAGGACATGGAAGCAACCTAGATGTCCATCAGCAGATGAATGGATAAGAAAGCTGTGGTACATATACACAATGGAGTATTACTCAGCCATTAAAAAGAATACATTTGAATCAGTTCTAATGAGGTGGATGAAACTGGAGCCTATTATACAGAGTGAAGTAAGCCAGAAAGAAAAACACCAATACAGTATACTAACGCATATATATGGAATTTAGAAAGATGGTAATGATAATCCTGTATGCCAGACAGCAAAAGAGACACAGATGTATAGAACAGTCTTTTGGCTTCTGAGGGAGAGGGAGAGGGTGGGATTATTTGGGAGAATGGCATTGAAACATGTATAATATCATGTAAGAAATTAATCATCACTTCAACACTTCCCATTACTTCATGAGAAATAGATGGAGAAATAGTTGAAACAGCGTCAGATTTTATTTTTTGGGCTCCAAAATTACTGCAGATGGTGACAGTAGCCATGAAATTAAAAGATGCTTACTCCTTGGAAGAAAAGTTATTACCAACCTAGATAGCATATTCAAAAGCAGAGACATTACTTTGCCTTCTAAGGTCCGTCTGGTCAAGGCTATGGTTTTTCCTGTAGTCACACATGGATGTGAGAGTTGGACTGTGAAGAAGGCTGAGCGCCAAATAATTGATGCTTTTGAATGTGGTGTTGAAGAAGACTCTTGAGAGTCCCTTGGACTGCAAGGAGATCCAACCAGTCCAGTCCATTCTGAAGGAGATCAGCCCTGGGATTTCTTTGGAAGGACTGATGCTGAAGCTGAAACTCCAGTACTTTGGCCACCTCATGCGAAGAGTTGACTCATTGGAAAAGACTCTGATGTTGAGGGAGATTGGGGGCAGGAAGAGAAGGGGACAACCGAGGGTGAGATTGCTGGATGGCATCACTGACTCGCTGGACATGAGTCTGAGTGAACTCTGGGGGTTGGTGATGGACAGGGAGGCCTGGCAGGCTGCAATTCATGGGGTCGCAAAGAGTCAGACACGACTGAGCAACTGAACTGAACTAAACTCAAGAAACAAATCACCAGTCTAGGTTTGATGCAGGGTACAGGATGCTTGGGGCTGGTGCACTGGAATGACCCAGAGAGATGGTACGGGGAGAGAGGTGGGAGGGGGGTTCAGGATTGGGATCTCATGTACACCCATGGCAGATTTATGTTGATGTATGGCAAAACCAATGCAGTATTGTAAAGTAAAATAAAATTTTAAAAAAAGATATTAAGGATGCCAATAAGGAAAATTACAATTTGAGCATATATTCAAGACCTGTGACTGATGGCAACAGACTGTAAATAAGCTGAAAGTTNTGTATGGCAAAACCAATGCAGTATTGTAAAGTAAAATAAAATTTTAAAAAAAGATATTAAGGATGCCAATAAGGAAAATTACAATTTGAGCATATATTCAAGACCTGTGACTGATGGCAACAGATTGTAAATAAGCTGAAAGGTTTTAGGACTACATCTATCCTATTATTGTATTATATATCAGGAATACAATAGTGTTAATAAGAAACATAGGGCATTTTGGAGTGTAATTTGGATTTCATTATGTAGCTAAATCTAGTATGGAATGTATAATTGCATTTATGTTTGAGTGCCAGGAATCCCATGTTGTTTTGTGCTGCATAAGTCAAAATACTGGAGTTCTATATATGTACTTGTTGTTGCTCAATTGTGTCTGATTCTTTGTGATCCCATGGATGGTAGCATGTCAGGCTTTCCTGTCCTTCACTATCTGCAGTAGTTTGTACAACTCATGTCCATTGAGTCAGTGATGCCATCCAACAATCTCACCCTCTCATTATCCAACCTTCTCCTCCTACCCTCAATCTTTCCCAGCATTAGGGTCTTTTCCTGTAGTGTAGGCAGGAGGAAGAGGTGACAAGGATGAGATGGTTGGATGGCATCACTGATTCAAAGGACATGAGTTTGAACAAACCACAGGAAATAGGTAAAGACAAGGAAGCCTGGTGTAATACAGTCAATAGCGTAGCAAAGAGTTGTACATATCTGAGTGACTGAATAACAACAACAAAAGGCTTTCAAAGGCTCAACAACAGCAACAAAAACAACAACAGTGTTGAGTGTTTGCCATATATATGCTAAGCACTCTTCTGTGTGCTTTATCTGTGTTAACTCATCTACCATCACTGGAACTCTGTGAATTAAGTCTTGTTGTTATCTGTATGTCAGTGTTCTCCAAAGAAATATAATATATATATGTATGTATGTAAGTATGTATGCAAGAACAAGAGGTCCCACAGTCTGCCTTCTGCAAATTGGAGAACCAGGAAAGCTTGTGTGTAACTCTACTGAGTTACATAGTTCAAAGGCATGAGCATGGGTAGGGGAAGAGAGGTAGATGTTGTGAGTTCTTGTCTGAGTCAGAAACTCCAAGAAACAGGGGTGCCAAAGTTCAAGGACAGGAGAAAATGGAAGTTTCAGCTCAAGTGGGAATTAGCCCTTCTTCACCTTTTGTTCTATTCAGGAGGCTGGATGATGTCCACTTGCCTTGGTGAGGGAGCTGCTTATTCAGTTTGCTACTTCAAATGCTAATCTCTCTGAAGACACATTTAGAAACAAGGTCTACCAGTTATCTGGCATCCCTTCGCCCAGTCATGTTGACATATGAAATTAGCCATCACATAATCTGAATCTTACTTATGAGTAAACTGCAGAATAGCGAAGCTAAATAATTTCTTAAAGGTTTACCCTAATGAAATAAACATATTTTAAAAGATTTTCTAAAATTTGATGAATTTTGAGTGATAGGATAAATTTTAGAAGAAAAGTTCTGTTTCTGATGGAATGCACTGCATGTTTATCTATACCGATTTCAAAGTTCATGGGCTCCCCTGGTGGCAAAGAATCCACCTGCAAAGCAGGAGACATGAGTATGGGTACAATCCCTGGGTAGGGAAGATCCCCTGGAGAAGGAAATGGTGACCCACTCCAGTATTCTTGCTTGGAGAATTCCAGGGACAGAGGAGCCTGGCAGGCTATAGTCCATGGAATCAAAAGAGCTGTACACAGCTTAGCGACTAAACCGCCACCACCACCATCTATAGATTATTTTCTTACTNATATTTTAAAAGATTTTCTAAAATTTGATGAATTTTGAGTGATAGGATAAATTTTAGAAGAAAAGTTCTGTTTCTGATGGAATGCACTGCATGTTTATCTATACCGATTTCAAAGTTCATGGGCTCCCCTGGTGGCAAAGAATCCACCTGCAAAGCAGGAGACATGAGTATGGGTACAATCCCTGGGTAGGGAAGATCCCCTGGAGAAGGAAATGGTGACCCACTCCAGTATTCTTGCTTGGAGAATTCCAGGGACAGAGGAGCCTGGCAGGCTATAGTCCATGGAATCAAAAGAGCTGTACACAGCTTAGCGACTAAACCGCCACCACCACCATCTATAGATTATTTTCTTACTATTAGATTTTTAATTAAATTTGAATTGCAAATTATATCATAACAACTACAAATTTTCTCAGACCTTATCTAACTTTAAGAGACAGAAAATACAAATTACTGAAGAGAAAGACAACACAGCATGTCATTTATGGAGATGGACAGACAGGAGTTCCCTAAGAAGCTGCTAACTGAGGCATGATTTAAGTTTCCTGAAGCAGCTGCCTGCCCAGGTCCACTGCCCATCTCCACAGGAAGGGGTCAGGTGACCTCTCTGTACCAGGAGATGTCTCTTTCTGTTATACACGTTTCTCAGAATTAGACCTAGTTATTCACAGAACTCAGTGAGAGAAAATGTTCTCCTATCTTTAAAATTCATATTTTATTTTCCATGATAAATTTCTTCCCATAATGACTGACATTGGAAAAGTCAACTTTCTGTTGAGGAAAGTCCAAATTCTACCCATAGGTATAGGGTTTGCCCCACATCTCAAACAAAGAATCACACAGTTATCACACAATTTAGTGCTCCTATATAAATAAAATACAGAAATTATAAGAAAAAACAATTATGTTGAAATAAATGGACCTCTAAATTAAGCTTTAAATAAGCAGATTACACTCTGGGTGTAATTAAAATCATAATTCCAAAGGAGTTACAGGGCAAACAGTATTTCAGAATTTTTACAGAAATTGTAATTGAATAAATTTGCATCAAAGAAATTGCTTTTGGTGACAAACTCACAGCTACTGCTAATAGTTCAGAAGTTAGTGAGAACAGGGAATAACATTATTTTACTTATAATTATTCAACTTGCCCTTAGCATTTCATTTGCAAACTCTTTCGTGTTTTGAGGCTTTCTTTCTAGGTTTATTAACTCTAGTGTAAAGACAAATAAGAAGATTTAAGAGCAGTCATAAAGGGAACCTTATCATAACTGTTGATATTGAGACAAAAAGTTAAGAATAGCAAAGTTTGTTTTAAATCATTAGAACAAGGTAAATAAACTCTGCATCTCAAAACTCCAAGGAAACCTACTATTCACACAAAAGCATATTGTAGGAGAATTAGGAATCAAACAAAAATGAAATTTGGTTAATTTTGGAGTGGAGAGGAGAGGTTTGGGACATTACATGCACTTGAAACTTCACTGGAGGAAAAATTCAGATCCACATGGAAATTTAGGGAAAAAATTTGGAAAATGAAAAACTGTTTGAAGGAAACCAATTATATTAAAATATATGGGGCCTCAAAAAGAGGCCAATTGAGTTAATCTTTTTTGATCCTCAAAATACAGAGTGATTTTAACTAACATCTGGGTAAAATAAACAATGTGGTGATGAACATCTTTGTATAAAACCCTGTGTACATCTGTGTATGATTTCTTGGGATATATTTCTAGAAGCAGAATTTCTAGTTCAACGAATGTAAAATATAGAGGAGTGAATAGCATCATGATCATAAATCCCCCAGTTAAAGAAACAAAGACACCTGTCAGACACCTGCCTTCAGGTTCCTCTCTCCACTGTAACTTCCAGTGTTTGTCACTGGACCAACTTTGCTGGTTTCTTCCCTAAAGCAGCCATGTCTATTAACATGGCCTCTCCAACTTCTGCAGGAGAGTTAAAATTTAGCTGAGACTGAGCACCTGAAAAGCAGCTGACACTGAAAACAAAACAAGTAACCTCACTGTAAACACTGTGAGAAAGAATGCTTAACAATGCTAGCTGAAAATTTAATAGGAAACATTGTTTCTCCCAAGGTCATGCAGGAGCTATAAAAGGACAGAATAACCGCTTCTATGTAACTCCAGCATTCTTAACAATAATGTTCACAGACCCACTTTACTATACTCATATAACACCCGGTATACCCAAATGCTAAACCATTCTCACCTCATGGCAGCAAGCAATATCTACTTAATATTCAGTTTCCTAGTCTTACCACAGAGCTTCCCAGTGGTAAAGAATTCACCTGCCAGTTCAAGAGATGTAGGCTCTCAGGTAGCCCCCAGATGGATAAGAAAGCTGTGGTACATATACACAGTGGAGTATTACTCAGCCATCAAAAAGAACACATCTGAATCAGTTCTAATGAGGTGGAAGAAACTGGAGCCGATTATAGAGTGAAGTAAGCCAGAAAGAAAAACACCAATAAAGTATACTAACACATATATATGGAATTTAGAAAGATGGTAATGATAACCCTGTATGAGAGACAGCAAAAGAGATGCAGACGTATAGAACAGACCTTTTTCACTCTATGGGAGAGGGAGAGGGAGAGGGTGGGATGATTTGGGAGAATGGCATTGAAACAGGTATAATATCATATAAAAAATGAATCACCAATCTAGGTTCAATGCAGGATACAGGATGCTTGGGGCTGGTGCACTGGGATAACCCAGAGGGATGGTATGGGGAGAGAAGTGGGAGGGGGGTTCAGGAGTGGGAACTTGTGTACACTTGTGGCAGATTCATGTTAATATATGGTAAAACCAATACAGTACTGTAAAGTAAAAAAAATAAAAATGAAAAAAGCATCACTATGAAAAAAAAAAAAAAGAGAGAGAGAGAGATGTAGGTTCATTCCCTGGGTTGGAGAGATTCCCTTGGAGGAGGAAATGGCAACTGACTCCAGTATTCTTGCCTGGAAAATCCTATGGACTGAGAAGTCTTGTGGACTACAGTCCATGGAGTTGCAAACAGTCACAAACGACTAAGTGACTGAGCACACACAGAGTCTGACCACAAAGATACAACTGATTTAAAATTGCCCTTAGTCTCCACCTCAGAATCCCTCAGAAGAATCCTAAACCATTCAAAAGATGCTTCCCTCCTTCCTCTTGTCCACTGGCATTCCGTGGTTCATCTGGGTTACCCTCTTCATTGTATAAGGTCAATAAATATGATTCAGTCATATTTAGTGCTTAGTGGGTCTTTGGTATTAGCAGTTCACTCAGATTGTTATTTGTCATCAAGCACATTTGCGCTTCCCACTAACTCAGACACCCACTGCTAAACTATGGAATTTCCTCTTATAATAGACTCCTCTCCTACACTGCCTCATCTACTGATCACTCTCCAATACTGACCCCCTGCTTCCCCTTATCTCTGACTTTCATGACTATATTAGATTATTGAGGGGCTGTTTGTCAAAGCCATTGCCTCTACTCTCTTATATCATGAGGGGTGTTTTTAAATTTTTTTCTGTATAAACTACTCTGAAATGCCTACTTGACATCTAATCTTAACTATCTCACAAGCACATAAAATTTAACATGTCAAAACATTAAGTCTTTGACTTTCCACCTAAAACCTATTTTTTTTCAGTCTTTTTCTTTTTAGTTCCACTCTATACAAATAGTTTAACTAAATGCTTGATGTTTTCCCTCTTTTTATGGGTTTCAATCCATCAACAAGTTCTGCCAACTGTAGCTCAGCAAGGTAGATTTTGAAACATCCTTTGTCCCCATCTTCATAACTAACAACGTTGTCCAAACCATTATTATATATTACTTGCTCTTCATTAAGTACTTAACTGTGCTTTCAATTTATTTTGGTTATTTCATGTACAGATTTTAAATTAAAACATATTTATATATTTATTTTTAATTACAGGAACTATAAAGCTTTTTTCCTTTATGTTTTTATTAACATCTCTTTGCTAGGTACTTTGATAGGCACTGAAATACATGATGAAGCTCTCTATTTTCCCTGTCCAGAGGACAATGGAGAAACAGACAAGGAAATCTAGGCTTAAAATATGAGCAATATGAGAAGACAGGGGTAACAGGAAAGTGTGGGGATGTATGTGAAAATATAATAAGGATATGCATCAGGATCCTTGCCATGAAGCTAATGAAGCTCAAGCTGAAGGACCTTTTGCCTACAAGAGCCCATGTCAAAGCCCCAAGAGGGGATTCTAGAAATCTGTTATCATGGTTATATGTTTTTGTGAAATGTGCAAGAGTAAGATACTTTAACCACAATTGTAAAGAGTACTGTCTTTTTCCACTCAGACCTCCCTCAGACACAATCTTTCATCTAAGGTAGCATTGCAGTGGCCACAGTCATTTTGAGGGATCTGGTAAAAGGAAGCTGAGTTGGAAGTATATTTAGTTTTGGCTTAGTGGGATATATTTTTGTGGTTCACAGTATTTCAGTGTGTACTNATTTATGTTTGAGTGCCAGGAATCCCATGTTGTTTTGTGCTGCATAAGTCAAAATACTGGAGTTCTATATATGTACTTGTTGTTGCTCAATTGTGTCTGATTCTTTGTGATCCCATGGATGGTAGCATGTCAGGCTTTCCTGTCCTTCACTATCTGCAGTAGTTTGTACAACTCATGTCCATTGAGTCAGTGATGCCATCCAACAATCTCACCCTCTCATTATCCAACCTTCTCCTCCTACCCTCAATCTTTCCCAGCATTAGGGTCTTTTCCTGTAGTGTAGGCAGGAGGAAGAGGTGACAAGGATGAGATGGTTGGATGGCATCACTGATTCAAAGGACATGAGTTTGAACAAACCACAGGAAATAGGTAAAGACAAGGAAGCCTGGTGTAATACAGTCAATAGCGTAGCAAAGAGTTGTACATATCTGAGTGACTGAATAACAACAACAAAAGGCTTTCAAAGGCTCAACAACAGCAACAAAAAGAACAACAGTGTTGAGTGTTTGCCATATATATGCTAAGCACTCTTCTGTGTGCTTTATCTGTGTTAACTCATCTACCATCACTGGAACTCTGTGAATTAAGTCTTGTTGTTATCTGTATGTCAGTGTTCTCCAAAGAAATATAATATATATATGTATGTATGTAAGTATGTATGCAAGAACAAGAGGTCCCACAGTCTGCCTTCTGCAAATTGGAGAACCAGGAAAGCTTGTGTGTAACTCTACTGAGTTACATAGTTCAAAGGCATGAGCATGGGTAGGGGAAGAGAGGTAGATGTTGTGAGTTCTTGTCTGAGTCAGAAACTCCAAGAAACAGGGGTGCCAAAGTTCAAGGACAGGAGAAAATGGAAGTTTCAGCTCAAGTGGGAATTAGCCCTTCTTCACCTTTTGTTCTATTCAGGAGGCTGGATGATGTCCACTTGCCTTGGTGAGGGAGCTGCTTATTCAGTTTGCTACTTCAAATGCTAATCTCTCTGAAGACACATTTAGAAACAAGGTCTACCAGTTATCTGGCATCCCTTCGCCCAGTCATGTTGACATATGAAATTAGCCATCACATAATCTGAATCTTACTTATGAGTAAACTGGAGAATAGCGAAGCTAAATAATTTCTTAAAGGTTTACCCTAATGAAATAAACATATTTTAAAAGATTTTCTAAAATTTGATGAATTTTGAGTGATAGGATAAATTTTAGAAGAAAAGTTCTGTTTCTGATGGAATGCACTGCATGTTTATCTATACCGATTTCAAAGTTCATGGGCTCCCCTGGTGGCAAAGAATCCACCTGCAAAGCAGGAGACATGAGTATGGGTACAATCCCTGGGTAGGGAAGATCCCCTGGAGAAGGAAATGGTGACCCACTCCAGTATTCTTGCTTGGAGAATTCCAGGGACAGAGGAGCCTGGCAGGCTATAGTCCATGGAATCAAAAGAGCTGTACACAGCTTAGCGACTAAACCGCCACCACCACCATCTATAGATTATTTTCTTACTATTAGATTTTTAATTAAATTTGAATTGCAAATTTTATCATAACAACTACAAATTTTCTCAGACCTTATCTAACTTTAAGAGACAGAAAATACAAATTACTGAAGAGAAAGACAACACAGCATGTCATTTATGGAGATGGACAGACAGGAGTTCCCTAAGAAGCTGCTAACTGAGGCATGATTTAAGTTTCCTGAAGCAGCTGCCTGCCCAGGTCCACTGCCCGTCTCCACAGGAAGGGGTCAGGTGACCTCTCTGTACCAGGAGATGTCTCTTTCTGTTATACACGTTTCTCAGAATTAGACCTAGTTATTCACAGAACTCAGTGAGAGAAAATGTTCTCCTATCTTTAAAATTCATATTTTATTTTCCATGATAAATTTCTTCCCATAATGACTGACATTGGAAAAGTCAACTTTCTGTTGAGGAAAGTCCAAATTCTACCCATAGGTATAGGGTTTGCCCCACATCTCAAACAAAGAATCACACAGTTATCACACAATTTAGTGCTCCTATATAAATAAAATACAGAAATTATAAGAAAAAACAATTATGTTGAAATAAATGGACCTCTAAATTAAGCTTTAAATAAGCAGATTACACTCTGGGTGTAATTAAAATCATAATTCCAAAGGAGTTACAGGGCAAACAGTATTTCAGAATTTTTACAGAAATTGTAATTGAATAAATTTGCATCAAAGAAATTGCTTTTGGTGACAAACTCCAGCTACTGCTAATAGTTCAGAAGTTAGTGAGAACAGGGAATAACATTATTTTACTTATAATTATTCAACTTGCCCTTAGCATTTCATTTGCAAACTCTTTCGTGTTTTGAGGCTTTCTTTCTAGGTTTATTAACTCTAGTGTAAAGACAAATAAGAAGATTTAAGAGCAGTCATAAAGGGGACCTTATCATAACTGTTGATATTGAGACAAAAAGTTAAGAATAGCAAAGTTTGTTTTAAATCATTAGAACAAGGTAAATAAACTCTGCATCTCAAAACTCCAAGGAAACCTACTATTCACACAAAAGCATATTGTAGGAGAATTAGGAATCAAACAAAAATGAAATTTGGTTAATTTTGGAGTGGAGAGGAGAGGTTTGGGACATTACATGCACTTGAAACTTCACTGGAGGAAAAATTCAGATCCACATGGAAATTTAGGGAAAAAATTTGGAAAATGAAAAACTGTTTGAAGGAAACCAATTATATTAAAATATATGGGGCCTCAAAAAGAGGCCAATTGAGTTAATCTTTTTTGATCCTCAAAATACAGAGTGATTTTAACTAACATCTGGGTAAAATAAACAATGTGGTGATGAACATCTTTGTATAAAACCCTGTGTACATCTGTGTATGATTTCTTGGGATATATTTCTAGAAGCAGAATTTCTAGTTCAAAGAATGTAAAATATAGAGGAGTGAATAGCATCATGATCATAAATCCCCCAGTTAAAGAAACAAAGACACCTGTCAGACACCTGCCTTCAGGTTCCTCTCTCCACTGTAACTTCCAGTGTTTGTCACTGGACCAACTTTGCTGGTTTCTTCCCTAAAGCAGCCATGTCTATTAACATGGCCTCTCCAACTTCTGCAGGAGAGTTAAAATTTAGCTGAGACTGAGCACCTGAAAAGCAGCTGACACTGAAAACAAAACAAGTAACCTCACTGTAAACACTGTGAGAAAGAATGCTTAACAATGCTAGCTGAAAAGTTAATAGGAAACATTGTTTCTCCCAAGGTCATGCAGGAGCTATAAAAGGACAGAATAACCGCTTCTATGTAACTCCAGCATTCTTAACAATAATGTTCACAGACCCACTTTACTATACTCATATAACACCCGGTATACCCAAATGCTAAACCATTCTCACCTCATGGCAGCAAGCAATATCTACTTAATATTCAGTTTCCTAGTCTTACCACAGAGCTTCCCAGTGGTAAAGAATTCACCTGCCAGTTCAAGAGATGTAGGCTCTCAGGTAGCCCCCAGATGGATAAGAAAGCTGTGGTACATATACACAGTGGAGTATTACTCAGCCATCAAAAAGAACACATCTGAATCAGTTCTAATGAGGTGGAAGAAACTGGAGCCGATTATAGAGTGAAGTAAGCCAGAAAGAAAAACACCAATAAAGTATACTAACACATATATATGGAATTTAGAAAGATGGTAATGATAACCCTGTATGAGAGACAGCAAAAGAGATGCAGACGTATAGAACAGACCTTTTTCACTCTATGGGAGAGGGAGAGGGAGAGGGTGGGATGATTTGGGAGAATGGCATTGAAACAGGTATAATATCATATAAAAAATGAATCACCAATCTAGGTTCAATGCAGGATACAGGATGCTTGGGGCTGGTGCACTGGGATAACCCAGAGGGATGGTATGGGGAGAGAAGTGGGAGGGGGGTTCAGGAGTGGGAACTTGTGTACACTTGTGGCAGATTCATGTTAATATATGGTAAAACCAATACAGTACTGTAAAGTAAAAAAAATAAAAATGAAAAAAGCATCACTATGAAAAAAAAAAAAAAGAGAGAGAGAGAGATGTAGGTTCATTCCCTGGGTTGGAGAGATTCCCTTGGAGGAGGAAATGGCAACTGACTCCAGTATTCTTGCCTGGAAAATCCTATGGACTGAGAAGTCTTGTGGACTACAGTCCATGGAGTTGCAAACAGTCACAAACGACTAAGTGACTGAGCACACACAGAGTCTGACCACAAAGATACAACTGATTTAAAATTGCCCTTAGTCTCCACCTCAGAATCCCTCAGAAGGATCCTAAACCATTCAAAAGATGCTTCCCTCCTTCCTCTTGTCCACTGGCATTCCGTGGTTCATCTGGGTTACCCTCTTCATTGTATAAGGTCAATAAATATGATTCAGTCATATTTAGTGCTTAGTGGGTCTTTGGTATTAGCAGTTCACTCAGATTGTTATTTGTCATCAAGCACATTTGCGCTTCCCACTAACTCAGACACCCACTGCTAAACTATGGAATTTCCTCTTATAATAGACTCCTCTCCTACACTGCCTCATCTACTGATCACTCTCCAATACTGACCCCCTGCTTCCCCTTATCTCTGACTTTCATGACTATATTAGATTATTGAGGGGCTGTTTGTCAAAGCCATTGCCTCTACTCTCTGATATCATGAGGGGTGTTTTTAAATTTTTTTCTGTATAAACTACTCTGAAATGCCTACTTGACATCTAATCTTAACTATCTCACAAGCACATAAAATTTAACATGTCAAAACATTAAGTCTTTGACTTTCCACCTAAAACCTATTTTTTTTCAGTCTTTTTCTTTTTAGTTCCACTCTATACAAATAGTTTAACTAAATGCTTGATGTTTTCCCTCTTTTTATGGGTTTCAATCCATCAACAAGTTCTGCCAACTGTAGCTCAGCAAGGTAGATTTTGAAACATCCTTTGTCCCCATCTTCATAACTAACAACGTTGTCCAAACCATTATTATATATTACTTGCTCTTCATTAAGTACTTAACTGTGCTTTCAATTTATTTTGGTTATTTCATGTACAGATTTTAAATTAAAACATATTTATATATTTATTTTTAATTACAGGAACTATAAAGCTTTTTTCCTTTATGTTTTTATTAACATCTCTTTGCTAGGTACTTTGATAGGCACTGAAATACATGATGAAGCTCTCTATTTTCCCTGTCCAGAGGACAGTGGAGAAACAGACAAGGAAATCTAGGCTTAAAATATGAGCAATATGAGAAGACAGGGGTAACAGGAAAGTGTGGGGATGTATGTGAAAATATAATAAGGATATGCATCAGGATCCTTGCCATGAAGCTAATGAAGCTCAAGCTGAAGGACCTTTTGCCTACAAGAGCCCATGTCAAAGCCCCAGGAGGGGATTCTAGAAATCTGTTATCATGGTCATATGTTTTTGTGAAATGTGCAAGAGTAAGATACTTTAACCACAATTGTAAAGAGTACTGTCTTTTTCCACTCAGACCTCCCTCAGACACAATCTTTCATCTAAGGTAGCATTGCAGTGGCCACAGTCATTTTGAGGGATCTGGTAAAAGGAAGCTGAGTTGGAAGTATATTTAGTTTTGGCTTAGTGGGATATATTTTTGTGGTTCACAGTATTTCAGTGTGTACTTATATTCCTCCAAGCCATCGTCCAGCACTAATGACTGCAAAGAATGTATTTCCCCTTCAATATGCCACTCCACCCATCTTTCAGATATAAAAGGACTATTGGTTGTATCACATACGTCAGGAAATTTAGCAACTTTAAAAGAAACTTGATAAAAGCTTTACCATATTTGGGAAGGGTCATAAAAACTTTCTGAACATTATGAATAACAAATTGTGAAGAAGAGAATTTTTCAAACTGCTGCTGATAATAATTTTAAGGAGGTCCTTAATTATTTTTCTATTCTTACTACTGAAATTTTCATCACATGATTACTGTCATATGAAGAAGCAATCAAAGGGGCTGATACTTGATTTTTAAAAAATTATCATAGACTCCTGACAGCTAACACAATTATCATTTCTATGAGTATTATGATATTTATAGCCTGTGATGACTGTTTTTTATTTTTATTTTTTAAATTCCAGATGACTGTGATTATATGTAAAAAAAAGTAATGGAGGAGAGGGCAAGAGACCCAAATGTCATTATTTATTTATTTGTTAGTATGAAAAACTTAAATAGAATGTAATATTGTTCTAAGGGATAACAATTTGAATTTATTCTTTTGCTTCTTTTAAGTCTGCCCTTTTAATTATTGAAATTAATATTATTTAAGTTTGTCGTATACTCACCAGTGATAGCTGAAATTTATCAGAATTGCCTATCACCTGCACAAAAGAGGCACTTTTAAAGGCAGCCTCCCCAAATCCAGATGAGGGAGCCTGTCCCTAAACTATGTGCAATAATTACTACCAAATTTGAATGAACAAGACCACCAAAGAAACACCACAGATGATGTTACAAGAACTGAAAATTCAAAATGATTGCTTTATGTGTGTTATAATAATTTCCACTAATATTTATATTTGAATATAATTTCAAAATCATACTTTTCTATAAACTATTTCAATAATAATGAAAACAACTTTCCCTAGAAAACTTCTTCCCAATTTTAAACTCATATTATAAAAAGTTAATATATCTTACAACTTCCAGATTCTGATCAAGCAGGAGAAAATGTTCTAATGCTGAAAGAATTCAGGGCTGAATGGATTGGCTGAATGCAAATTAAGAGAAAATACAGTATATTCAATGCCTTCAGTTTTAGTTTGAAAGTAATGGAAATGACAAACACAAATCTCTGTGGATTTTCCTGTTACATTTTCTGTCAGTTGTCTTAATAAGAGCCTCTCCCATGATGCTAATTTTGCCTTTAAAGAAGTGTTAGATATTATTTAATTTCCAATACGTCGCTATGGTAAAGAGGATTTTGCTGTCTGCTCTTTGAAGATAGTTAAGCTGAAAGGGTTATGCAACCTTCTGATTATTCTTGATTTTATTTTAAAGTCGGCAGCTGGGAAGAAAATCTTCCTAAAGGAAGTATGATATACGACTTGGTCAGGAATCAAAACACTTTGAAGTGGCTCCTGAGCCAGTGAAAGAAACCATCTGCCTGTGAAATATCTGTGAATGAAGTCTGACAGTAAATATCAGAGAAGTGAGCGTTTCATGGCAACAGACTGCCACACACAGTTACAATACATACTGAAATTTCCTTCTATATGCACATTCACATGGACGTCTAATTTTACCGATGAATAGCAATGATTGCTTGGCAGATCTAACCCATCATCAAATACTTTTTGGCATCTGGGTTGGGATGTCTGTTATTTAACCTCTTTAGATTGATTTAATGGGACTGGACTAGAGGGAATGTGGAGAAATTGAGCCTGCTAGACCAGATTATTGAAGGAATTGTCCAGGTCAAATGCATCTCAAGGGGTCCACTCCTTTTGATCAATATGTTCCTTTACCTAAATCAACCCCTACATCTGATGACAATCAGGAGTACTTCTTCATTTTTGGTTTCTTTAATTAGATTAGAATTCCTTAGCACTATATTTGGAGAAAAACATCACATGCCATTTCCAGAGATAAACCCTATTAATATTTATAAAATGTCTTATAATTTTTATCTGTATAAATATACATACAACATAATATGATACAATGTAAATTTATACAACATGCTTTTCTGTAGCTATATTATATTTTACTTAGGTAAAAAGGCAAAAAATATGTGTGGAACAAATATTGGTAACTTTCATATAAGATGACAATATTATATATATTTTACTATTTTTACTATCATTATAAGCATGTTTAAAATATGGTTTTAGTGCCTGCAAATAATATATGTAATATTTTATTTAACTATTTCCTTTTTATACAGTTATTCAATATTGCAAATCATATTTTATCAGACAGACTACTGGATAATACTCATAATTTCAAAGACAATTTGACCACTTTTTCAATTATTTCTTTAGGTTACTAAAAATGTAATTATGAATAAAACAATTTTAATTTGTTCTTTCTGATTTTCATTTCTCTGCTTCACCTTGGTATTTGAACATTTTTTTAGAATCTTATTCTGATTTATTGGTAGTGTTTTTGAGTGTATCTCTTTGTATAACTTTCATGGTTGCTCTCGGAATCAGTTTGCATATATATGTAACACTATCAATATTATTAGTTCCAGTGAAGTGTAGAAATCTAATCTTCCTTTATGTTCTTTTATTTTTCTCATAACAATTTTCTTTTAAAAACTAGTTTCTCTAAATAAATCAGAATCACTAAAATATTGCTAATTTTTTTTTCTGCTCCAATCATGAAATATAATTTTGAAACCTCAAGGAGAGAAACAAACAGTATTTTATTTACTCCCCAGTTTTGCTTACTATGTTTTCTGATATTCCTACATTGCTTCTTTTATTTTTTACTCCCTGTTTAGAAAACTTCCTTTATTCATCCTTTTAGTGTAGTCCTGTGAGTGGCAATTCCTCAAGCATCATTATGTTTAAATTATGATCTACCATTAACTACCAAGACAAAAATGAGCAAAGCTGTGCATGAAGTTTATAAAATGAAGTCTAAGATTTTATTCCCCTGGAGTCATTAAAAAGGAACATACTAATTACTTTGTATGACTCCTCCTCATTATACTAATTTTCTGCGGGATATTATTACTTTAATACAGATAAGAAAGTCCCTTGCCTGTTTCATGTCTAGAAGTAAGCCAGGCAGTAAACTAACAATTATTAACTTTAGGCCACACCTGGAACCACATTTTTCTAAACATTTTAACTGCGTTCAAATCCTTGTGACAACAAATGAGAGAGATCTTTTATTATTCCCACTGGTGGTACCAAGTTCGCATACTTGCCAAACTGAGAGACTTGTGTAAAATCCATGCAATCTGACCCCAGAACCAATGCTGCTGTCGACTCTACTGCACTGTCTTCTTATACCTTGGAAAAATATCAAATAACTATAACAATGTCATTCTATTTTCATTTTCATTGATAATAAAATTAAGAATAAAGTGATTTATTTAAGCTAACTTGATAGCAATAAGCTAAAGAGTCTCCTTTCTATGTGAAGTGTGAAAATTTCAATCTAGCTCTGTGTGTATGTACACGTACACATGCATGTACATGCACACACACACATTTGCACATGCATGACTGCTTAAGATAAACCAAAGATAAGATAAACCGAAGTCGTATAATGAAATAAAACATGATGAAGACCAGGAAAAAGAGAACAAAGATTTAACCTAATATGACAAAGGTCTTTGGAGATTTATTACACATCTTGTGTAATAAATCTTGTGTTATTACACATCTTGGAAAATTACAAGATTTCTATGTGTAGTCTTCAAATCTGTTATATCTTATTTGTCATCGTGTCAGACATTTTATCATCTAATTAAAGAATTCTGCCTCTATGATAAAAGCAAGTACTCAGTATCTTCATAGAATGAACTGGATTTTATTATGATAAACCATATCTTTCTTATATACCATTATCATGTGTCTACCATGCTGTGCTGTTACCATATCATACTGTGCTGACACAAAGAGGTTCCTGAGGCTTCTACTACAATCAGCTAGTTCTAACAAAATATATTGTTTATAATTTTCACATTCCACAGGAAAATCTAGTCATCGAACTATATATTCTATCTCTATGGACATTGTTCATATCCTATCAAGTCAAATCAAAATCTTTCTTCACAATTGACCACATATAAAACTATGCATTTTTTTAAAATTCCTGTTTTGAAAGCTCCAATGTCAGTTATTCAATTGGCCAAATATCTTACCAACCTGATTTTCTCCAATTAAAAGAAAATTATTCTATGAAAAATTGACAAAGAAAATTATTCACTCCTGATATATTCCCATATCATGTAATTTAGTAATCCCATGTAATCCCATATCTTTAACCTAGTCTTCTATATTTTCAAAGAAGCATGATTTTCAATATTTCTATGTCACATTTCTTTAATGTTGAGATAGTCAAATAAAGTGTGAGACGAATATAATGAAATTTTATGTAAGAAATATAAAATCTAATCCCTATTCATTATATCACCCAATTTTCACTGAATTGTTATAGACTGAATAAATTATTAACCAGCTATATAATCTTAATTTCCAAATACTGCTAACAAAATTTTATCCTAGTTTCCAAAATTGTTGTGGAATGCTTCGATATTAGATAAACCTATGCCTCTAAGGACTTGACGCATGCTGCATATACCATATATTTTATCTCAGCACTTTGCTATTTCTAACTATCTTTTTATACAGAAGAATTAAGGTAGCTTATAGGATATACACACATAAAATGATGGCACACTAGAAAGCAACAAGAATTTCAGCCTGAAACCAACATATTGTCCCTAAAATAAGATTCACTTCAAAAAATCTAGATGGGGGGCTTCATATAATTGCTATAGTTCGACTTGACTGACAGTCAATTCTGAGTTCTTGACACGCTATATGAAACATACTGTTGGGGGAATCGGGAAAAAGATGGCGGAGGAATAGGATGGGGAGACCACTTTCTCCCTCACTACTTCATCAAAAGAACATTTCAATGCTGANGCGATCCAAAAATCTACAAGCAATAAATGCTGGAGAGGGTGTGGAGAAAAGGGAACTCTCTCTCTTACACTGTTGGTGGGAATGCAAACTAGTACAGCCGCTATGGAGAACAGGATTCCTTAAAAACTGGAAATAGAACTGCCTTATGACCCAGCAATCCCACTATTGGGTATACACACTGAGGAAACCAGAATTGAAAGAGACACATGTACCCCAATGTTCATTGCAGCACTGTTTATAATATAGCCAGGACATGGAAGCAAGCTAAACATCCATCAGCAGAAGAATGGATAAGAAAGCAGTGGTACATATACACAATGGAGTATTACTCAGCCTTTAAAAAGAATGCATTTGAATCAGTTCTAATGAGGTGGATGAAACTGGAGCNATAGCCAGGACATGGAAGCAAGCTAAACATCCATCAGCAGAAGAATGGATAAGAAAGCAGTGGTACATATACACAATGGAGTATTACTCAGCCTTTAAAAAGAATGCATTTGAATCAGTTCTAATGAGGTGGATGAAACTGGAGCCAATTATACAGAATAAAGTAAGCCAGAAAGAAAAACAATAATACAGTATACTAACACATATATATGGAATTTAGAAAGATGGTAATGACTAACCCTGTATGTGAGACAGCAAAAGAGACAGATGTATAGAACAGACTTTTGGACTCTGTGGGAGAGGGAGAGGGTGCAATGATTTGGGAGAATGGCATTGAAACATGTATACTATCAGGTAAGAAACAAATCGCCAGTCTAGGTTCGATACAGGATACAGGATGCTTGGGACTGGTGCACCGGGATGACCTAGAGAGATAATATGGGGAGGGAGGTGGGAGTGGGGTTCAAGATTGGGAACTCATGTACACCCATGGCATATTCATGTCAATGTATGGCAAAACAAATACAGTATTGTAAAGTAAAATAAAGTAAAATAAAAAGATAAAATAAATGTCAAAAAAAATGATTTCCCCAAAGTATAACATGTTTTAGTTTTTAATAAAATTTAGAAGAAATGAATAATTCAAACAAATATTTTCTTAATATTTTCTAATAAGTCTAGAAAGTTTTAATGTTTTTTTTTCAATATTGAGGAATGATATATCTGATGCAATAACATTGGATTCAGTTATATGAGGGACAATAATCAAAACCACTGGAAAATGACAAATTTTAATATATGAAAATATGGTTAACAGAACTGAAATGTACAGCTTAATTGAGATATTGACTACTGAAAAGACTGAATAAAAGAAGTTATATAATTTGATATAAATTGTTTTTTACTCCAAAATTTCCTTTACCCAGACCAGTGTTTTCTTCATAAGATTATGTGGCACACCAGAAATAAAATGATAAACAAAGAATTTGGATAACTTAACTTAGGAGAGGCAAGTTTCATTTCTGAAATTTTCATCTCTTTTTATCTAGAAAAAAAAATGTAAATCTTAAGTATTTATTTTGCAATTTCCTAGGATGTGATCCTATGCAATATCTTATAAGAAAACCATTTAAAATTAGATTATAAGAACTATAACAAATGCAAAACAGTATCTTCAATGTTCACTCGTAACTACAACTGTCACATGTATCATTGATCCTGAAAATAAATGTGCCATGTTTTCTTTTCTCAAAAAAATTTTTTTTTCTCAACAGTGGACAAACATGAAATTTCCCATATCCAATTTTAAAATTAGAATGTTTGGTTAGAAAGTGAAAAGAAATTATAAATTTTTATGTGGGCATGTACAGATGTTTTCAATAAGTGTTTAGACGTAATAAAGACAATTAAACTTTCTTTGTAAGAAAAGTTCCCTGCACTGCTATTGTTACTGTTATTTTATTGTGGGTATATTCAGATCCTAAGGTAAAAGCAGGTACCCAATAGGGATTGCCAGCAATTGACCCTTGGAAAAATAACTGGGCTTACTCTATTATTTAATTTATATTTTGTTTTCACATGTAAAGGCAAATACATATAGTATTCAATGATGTAGCAAATGCTTTTTATCTTTTAAGCAATAAATGATTTCATTTTTGGATCAACAAATCAACCAACACTTTTTAATGTAAAAGTTTATGTAAACTTTATAACCTAAATTTGGAAACCCCATTTAACCTCCTTTCCCTTAACTGCTATTCCTCTTTTCCAGAAAAAGAAAATAAACTCACTTTTCACTTTTATTTTATATCTTCCTGGCTTATTCTTTCCACATAAAGACAGACACACTTCACATATGTGCAGACATGCATTAGGACATTTCTATGCAAGGGGACAGTATATATGCACTACTGTGAAAATTCTGTAATGTAAATTTAAAATTATACTCTGAAAATTCTCATAAATCCCCATAATATGTATTGATTACATCTAATTAGTGGTAAAATTTTTTAATAATAAACAAAAATAACATGGTTCAGTTCTTCTGAAGACAACATCATTTGTTTTTAAAAAATGAGGACTTCAGGGCTTCAAATGTCTACCTCAAGTGCCACATAAATGATCTGATAGCTTCTCTATGTGTTCTGAGGGAGATGTTTATCTCCTGTAGTCATAGGTCTGAGACTGCTAGAAATGAAATTCAGAACCTCATGCTGTGATTGGCTGAATTATAATCAAGTTGACCTCCTGACCTCATAGCTAGTCTACTGTTAATGTTAGGACACTGACTGGGAATATGTGAGATCATTCAAGTTGGAATAAGGACATGAGGGAAGACCCTAATGAATCTAGGGACACTGAGCCCTTAAATTCTGACATTCAGACAGTGAAAGTGGCCTCTCTAGCCCAGTTGGAGTGGCCTCAGCAACCCTCAATCTGAGCAGATTAACCAGGCATTGTGTAAGGAAGCTGTAATGGTCTCTCATGAGGTAGTTGCTGAGCAAGACAATGTTGAGTCTCCACAGGAAACACCCCCACAACCCCTTGAGACTTATGGTTAATCCAAGTCCTAGTAGGCCCTAAAGATGAAGTTAAAAGTGTGACTCATCATAGATGCACTATACTCCAAAAGACCTACTTGAGTTTTCTAATTGATGCAGACAGAAATGTGGAAAACATGTGTGAGAATGGATACGAAGTGTGGGATAGTGGTGGAAAAAAAATAAACAAAATTGAATAAGTTTGAATATACTGGTAGGGCTCAATAAGCAGACATTCTGCATTTAATGTTGCAGCTCGAGGAGGTAGAAAGGATTTTGGTTGGTTGGTTTGTTAGTTGGCTAGAATATGATGAAAAAGGGGCCCACCAAAGTGAGCAAGCTGAAAATAAATGCCTGATCTGCCTTGGAAAGGAGTACCTCAAGGTTGTATATTGTTACCCTGCTTATTTAATTTATATGCAGAGTACATCATGAGAAATGTTGGACTGGATGAAGCACAAGCTGGAATCAAGATTGCAGGGAGAAATATCAATAATCTCAGATATGCAGATGATACCACCCTTATGGCAGAAAGTGAAGAAGAAGTAAAGAGCCTCTTGATAAAAGTGAAAGAGGAAAGTGAAAAGTTGGCTTAAAGCTCAGCATTCAGAAAACTAAGACCATGGCATCCAGTCCAGTCACTTAATGGGAAATAGATGAGGAAACAGTGGAAACAGTGGCTGACTTTATTTGGGGGGCTGCAAAATCACTGCAAATGGTGATTGCAGCCATGAAATTAAAAGATGCTTGCTCCTTGGAAGGAAAATTATGACTAACCTAGACAGCATATTCAAAAGCAGAGACATTACTTTGCCAACAAAGGTCCGTCTCATCAAGGCTATGGTTTTTCCAGTGGTCATGTATGAGTGTTAGAGTTGGGGCTGTAAAGAAAGCTGACAGCTGAAGAATTGATGCTTTTGAACTGTGGTGTTGGAGAAGACTCTTGAGAGTCCCTTGGACTGCAAGGAGATCCAACCAGTCCATTCTAAAGCAGATCAGTCCTAGCTGTTCATTGAAAGGACAGCTGTTGAAGCTGAAATGCCAATACTTTGGCCACCTGGTGCGAAGAACAGCCTCATTTGAAGAGACCCTAACGCTGGGAAAGATTGAGGGCAGGAGGAGAAGGGGATGACAGAGGATGAGATGGTTGGATGGCATCACCGACTCAATGGACATGAGTATGGGTAGACTCCAGGAGTTTTTGATGGACAGGGAGGCCTGGAGTGCTGCAGTCCATGTGGTCATAAAGAGTCAGACACTACTGAGTGACTAAACTGAACTGAACCTTGATTTAATATAAAGCAAGGAATTAAATGGCTCAGGTATATGTAAATATTACAGTGGATTTGTCACATAAGACTTATTTACCCACATTGGGATGGTCTAGAAGATTTGCTTCTCACCAAAACTGTGAAAAACATTTTGTGAGAGGAGCTCCTGAGGCCTTGAAGTGCTGTTTGACTACTCTTCTCTGTAGGTGAGAACTTACAATGTGAACTACTGTCAGTGAACTGAGAAACCTAAATGCAATGGAAGTGACTGGATCTAGAGATCCAAGAGGGACCAAGCGGCAGGGGCCAAGTGGCAGCATCAGTCACTAAAGACAAGCTGGGCATGAATTCTATAATACACAACAGTGTTAAAGCATAAATGGGAATAGTCTGAAGGGCTTAAATTCCAAAATATATAAACAAGGAATACAACTCAATGATAAAAACAAACAATCCAAAGAAAAAACCGGCAGAAGACCTAAAAAGAAATTTCTCCAAAAACGACATACAGATGGCCAACAGGCACATGAAAAGAGGGTCAACATCACTAACTATTCTGTGTACTCAGTCGTGTGTGACTCTTTGTGACCCCACGGACTGTAGCTTGCCAGGGTCCTCTGTCCATGGGATTCTCCATCCATGAATACTGGAATGGGTTGCCATTTTCTTTCAGGGAATCTCTCCCACCCAGGGATCAAACTCACATTTCTTATGTCTCTTACATTGGCAGGCAGGTTCTTTACCACTAGCATCACCTGGGAAGCCCCACTACTTATTATATAAATGTAAATCAAAACTATAATGAGGTACTACTACCTCACACCAGTCAGAATGGCCATCATTAAAAAGTTTACAAATAACAAACGCTGGAGATGGTGTGGAGAAAAGGAAACCCTCCCAGACTACTGGTGGGAATGTAAGTTAGCATAGACCCTATGGAAAACAGTATCAAGCTTCCTCAGAAAACTAAAAATAGAGTTGCTATATGATCCAGCTATCCTACTTCTGGGCATATATCCAGACAAAACTATAGTTCAGAAAGATACATGGACCCCTATACTTACGGCAGCATTCTGCACAATAGTCAAGACATGGAGATAACTTAAATGTCCATCAACAGATGAATGGACCTGCCAGGGGGCTCAGTNTGCCTTGGAAAGGAGTACCTCAAGGTTGTATATTGTTACCCTGCTTATTTAATTTATATGCAGAGTACATCATGAGAAATGTTGGACTGGATGAAGCACAAGCTGGAATCAAGATTGCAGGGAGAAATATTAATAATCTCAGATATGCAGATGATACCACCCTTATGGCAGAAAGTGAAGAAGAAGTAAAGAGCCTCTTGATAAAAGTGAAAGAGGAAAGTGAAAAGTTGGCTTAAAGCTCAGCATTCAGAAAACTAAGACCATGGCATCCAGTCCAGTCACTTAATGGGAAATAGATGAGGAAACAGTGGAAACAGTGGCTGACTTTATTTGGGGGGCTGCAAAATCACTGCAAATGGTGATTGCAGCCATGAAATTAAAAGATGCTTGCTCCTTGGAAGGAAAATTATGACTAACCTAGACAGCATATTCAAAAGCAGAGACATTACTTTGCCAACAAAGGTCCGTCTCATCAAGGCTATGGTTTTTCCAGTGGTCATGTATGAGTGTTAGAGTTGGGGCTGTAAAGAAAGCTGACAGCTGAAGAATTGATGCTTTTGAACTGTGGTGTTGGAGAAGACTCTTGAGAGTCCCTTGGACTGCAAGGAGATCCAACCAGTCCATTCTAAAGCAGATCAGTCCTAGCTGTTCATTGAAAGGACAGCTGTTGAAGCTGAAATGCCAATACTTTGGCCACCTGGTGCGAAGAACAGCCTCATTTGAAGAGACCCTAACGCTGGGAAAGATTGAGGGCAGGAGGAGAAGGGGATGACAGAGGATGAAATGGTTGGATGGCATCACCGACTCAATGGACATGAGTATGGGTAGACTCCAGGAGTTTTTGATGGACAGGGAGGCCTGGAGTGCTGCAGTCCATGTGGTCATAAAGAGTCAGACACTACTGAGTGACTAAACTGAACTGAACCTTGATTTAATATAAAGCAAGGAATTAAATGGCTCAGGTATATGTAAATATTACAGTGGATTTGTCACATAAGACTTATTTACCCACATTGGGATGGTCTAGAAGATTTGCTTCTCACCAAAACTGTGAAAAACATTTTGTGAGAGGAGCTCCTGAGGCCTTGAAGTGCTGTTTGACTACTCTTCTCTGTAGGTGAGAACTTACAATGTGAACTACTGTCAGTGAACTGAGAAACCTAAATGCAATGGAAGTGACTGGATCTAGAGATCCAAGAGGGACCAAGCGGCAGGGGCCAAGTGGCAGCATCAGTCACTAAAGACAAGCTGGGCATGAATTCTATAATACACAACAGTGTTAAAGCATAAATGGGAATAGTCTGAAGGGCTTAAATTCCAAAATATATAAACAAGGAATACAACTCAATGATAAAAACAAACAATCCAAAGAAAAAACCGGCAGAAGACCTAAAAAGAAATTTCTCCAAAAACGACATACAGATGGCCAACAGGCACATGAAAAGAGGGTCAACATCACTAACTATTCTGTGTACTCAGTCGTGTGTGACTCTTTGTGACCCCACGGACTGTAGCTTGCCAGGGTCCTCTGTCCATGGGATTCTCCATCCATGAATACTGGAATGGGTTGCCATTTTCTTTCAGGGAATCTCTCCCACCCAGGGATCAAACTCACATTTCTTATGTCTCTTACATTGGCAGGCAGGTTCTTTACCACTAGCATCACCTGGGAAGCCCTACTACTTATTATATAAATGCAAATCAAAACTATAATGAGGTACTACTACCTCACACCAGTCAGAATGGCCATCATTAAAAAGTTTACAAATAACAAACGCTGGAGATGGTGTGGAGAAAAGGAAACCCTCCCAGACTACTGGTGGGAATGTAAGTTAGCATAGACCCTATGGAAAACAGTATCAAGCTTCCTCAGAAAACTAAAAATAGAGTTGCTATATGATCCAGCTATCCTACTTCTGGCCATATATCCAGACAAAACTATAGTTCAGAAAGATACATGGACCCCTATACTTACGGCAGCATTCTGCACAATAGTCAAGACATGGAGATAACCTAAATGTCCATCAACAGATGAATGGACCTGCCAGGGGGCTCAGTGGTAAAGAATCTGCCTGCCAGGCAGGAGATGCAGGTTCAGTCTCTGGGTCCATTTGGTCAAGAAGATCACCTGGAGAAGGAAATGGCAAAAAAATCCCATAGACAGAGAAGCCTAGCAGGCTCCAGTCCATGGGGTTGCAAAGAGTCAGACATGACTTAGCAATCAAACAACAACAACAAAATACATACATACCACACACACACACACAGGACTACTACTCAGCCACAAAAAAGAATAAACCAATGTCATGTTAGGCAACATGGATGAACTCAGGGATTATCATACTAAACTAAGTAAATCAGAGAAAGAAAAATACCATATTATTTCACTTATATGTAGAATCTAAGGCATGATACAAATGAACTTATCTATGAAATAGACTCACAGACATACAGAACAGACTTATGGTTGCCAAGGGGCAGGGGCAGATGCGAGAGGGTTGAAGTGAGAGTTTGAGATTAACAGATGAAGATTATTATACATAGCATGGATAAACAACTAGGTCTTACTATATAGCAGAGAGAACTATAAATAAATCACAGGATTCCATCAGTGGAATGGAATGGAAAAGAATACTTGTGTGTGTGTGTGTGTGTGTGTATGTATACACACACGAGTATTTGTATATATAATTGATCACTTTGCTGTACAGCAGAAATTAGTAAAAACATTGTAAATCAACTATACTTGAATTTAAGTAAAACAAATAAACAAAAACAGAACAGTCTGACTCATACAGACCAATGGCATTGACTGGTTGGTCACAGTATTCCTAGAAGTGAAATATGTAAGAAGGTTTACTAAATTCTTACTTGATCTATATAAGCAGGAAGGTTTGAGGTCAAGTGAATAAAAAGATAACCTGAATCATAACAGTAATGACCCATGGTCTTTTTATTAATTACCTGATTAGAGCCAGTTGACTAACCTAGAATCTCTGTAATGAAGAAGAGGCTGGGTCCCTTTGAGAAAGGATCCTTTTACACTGATAAAAAAAATTTATGGCTAACCTTTCTCCAAGTCTACACTAAAGGAATCTACACTCTTTTATCAGGGTAACTAGACATTAAGAAAAAGGAAGGACTCTGGGGGGACTACTTGACACTATTTCTGAACTGACACTAATTCTAGGAGATCCAAAATGTCACTGTGGTCCACCAGAGTAGAGACTTATTAACTCCAGGTGAGGAGTGATTTTTTAGCTCAGGTCCACTTCACAGTGGGCCCAACTGATTGTTAAACTCACTGTGTGGTTATTTCTCCACTTGTAGAATACATAACTGGAACAGATAGGTTCAGCTGGCAGAATCCCTACACTGATTCCCTGGCCTGTGAGATAAGACCTAAAATGTTTGAAGAGGCCAAATAGAAGCCACTGGAACTGTCTCTACCTAGGGAAATAGTAAACCAAAAAAATTACCTCATTAGAGGACAGATTGTGGAGATTAATGACACTATCTAGTACTTGAAAGATACAGGGGTGATGAGTTGCATCACATCCTCATTCAATTCACTAATTTGGGCTTGTGCAGAAGAGAGACAGATCTTGGAGAATAACTACAGAATATCCTAAGTTTAACCAGATGGTGACTTCAATTGTAGCTGCCGTACCAGATGCAAATTATTGCTTGATTAACTTAACACATGCTCTGGTTCATGGAATATGGTTATCAATCCAGTCAGCAATATTCTTTGACTCCTCTAAATTAGTACTATATCAACTCTCCATCACATTATAATTCTTTTTTTTTAAATTTTAATTTAATACTTTATTCTATTTTACAATTCTGTATTGGTTTTGCCATACATTGACATGAATCAGCCACAAGTGTACACGATCTCCCAATGCCGAAGCCCCCTCCCACCTCCCACCCCACACCATCTCCCCGGATCATCCCGTACACCAGCCCCAAGTCTGCAGAGATCTTGATTGCCTTTAAGTTCCCCAAGATATCACACTGGTGCATTACAATGATGGCACTATGCTAACTGGACCTAGAGAACAAGTAGTAACAACTTCTGTAGAATTGGTGAGACATTTGTGTGTCAGAGAGTGGGATACAATCTGACAAAAGTTCAGGGCCCTTCTACCACAGTGAAATGTCTAGAGATCCAAGAAGTGTAGTGTGGACATGTTGAGATACACCTTCTGAAGTGAAAGTATTAATCAGTCACATCTGGCTCTTTGGGACCCTGTGAACTGTAACCCACCCGGCTCCTCTGTCCATGGAATTCTCCAGGTAAGAATAGTGCAGTGGGTTGCCATTTCCTTCTACACGGCATCTTCCTGACCCAGGGATCAAACCTGAGTCTCTTGCATTGCAGGCAGATTCTTTAAAGTGTGAGCCATCAGGGAAGCTCATACATTCTAAGACAAAGGATAAGTTTTTGCATTTGGTCTCCCTACAAAAGTGAACAAACAAAAAGCACAACACCTACCAGGGTTTCTTTGGATTTCTAAGGTGGCATATTCCTCTTTGGGTGTGTTACTCTGGCCCAGTTACTGAGTGAACCTAAAAGCTGCTAGTTTTGAGTGGGACCCAGAACTAAAGAAGGCTCTGCATCAGGTCCAGGCTGCTAGGCAAGCCACTCTGCCCTCTTGTGCCACATAATTCAGTGGATTCAAAAGTGCTTCAAGTGGCAGATAGGGTTGCTGCCTGAAGCATTTGTCAGGCCCTGATAGGTTAATCATAACTCAGACCCTTAGGATTATGGAGCAAAAATCTGTCATCCTCTTCTGAAAACTGTTCTTTTGAGAAACAGTTTTTGGCCTGTTACTGGGCCTTTATAGACACTGAAAAGTTAACTGTACTGTATCGGTAGAGTTTAGTTTTACTTCTCTGGAAAACTCTACCCAGTACACATATGTCCACAATAAGATTTCTATTTGAATATTCAAGGCAACAACATTTAAAGTAGCCAAAAACAGGAAATAATCAACCAGTGAACTGATAAACACATAGTGATATAGCAATATAGTAAGATACTAGTTAGCCATTAAGGAAATGAATGCATGCAACAATCTTAGTGAATCTGTCAGTCAGTTCAGTTGCTCAGTCTTGTCTTTGTGACTCTTTGCGACCCCATAGATTGCAGTACACCAGGCTTCCCTTTGCATCACCAAACCCAGAGCCTATGCAAACTCATAAATGTCAAGCTGGTGATGCCATCCAACCATCTCATCCTCTGTCATCCCCTTCTCCTCCTGCTTTGAAACTTTCCCAGCATTACAGTATTTTCCAGTGAGTCAGTTCTTCGCATCAGGTGGCCAAAGTATTGAAGTTTCAGCTTCAGCATCAGTCCTTCCAATGAATATTCAGGACTGATTTCCTTTAGCATTAACTGGTTTGATCTCCTTTCAGTCCCAGGGAAACTCAACAGTCATCTCCAACATCACAGTTCAAAAGCATCAATTCCTTGGCACTCAGCTTTCCTAAGAGTCCAGCTCACATCCATTCATAACTACTGGAATAAGCTTAGCTTTGACTAGATGGACCTTTGTTGGCAAAGTAATGTTTCTGCTTTTTAACATGCTGCCATAGCTTTTCTTCCAAGGAACAAGTGTCTTTTAATTTCATGGCTGCAGTCATTATCTGCAGTGATTTTGGAGGCCAAAAAGATAGACTTTCATTGTTTCCCCATCTATTTGCCATGAAGTGATGGGACCAGATCCCATGATCTTAATTCTCTGAAAGCTGATTTTTAAGCCGGCTTTTTCACTCTCCTCTTTTACTTTCACCAAGCTCTTTAGTTCATCTTCGCCAAAAGGGTGGTATCATCTGTGTACCTGAGGTTATTGATATTTCTCCCAAAAATCATGATTCCAGCTTGTGCTTCATCCAGCCCAGCATTTCTCATGATGTACTCTGCATATAAGTTAAAGAGTCAGGGTGGCAATATACAGCCTTGATGTACTTTCATGATTTGGAACTAGCCTGTTGTTGTATGTCAGGTTCTAACTGTTGCTTCTTGACCTGTATTCAGATTTCTCAGAAGGCAAGTAAGATAACCTGTTATTCCCATCTCTTTATGAATTTTCCAGTTTGTTGTGATTCACACAGTCAAATGTTTTGGTATAGACAATAAGGCAGAAGTAGATGTTTTTCTGGGACTCTCATTTTTTCAATGATCCAACAGATGTTGGTAATTTAATCTCTGGTTCCTCTGCCTTTTCTAAATCCAGCTTGAACATCTGGAAGTTCACAGTTCAAGTATTGTTGAAGCCTTGCTTGGAGAATTTTCAGCATTACTTTGCTAGCCTATGAGATTAGTGCAATTGTGTTGTAGTTTGAACATTTCTTTGGCATTGTCTCTCTTTGAGATTGGAAAGAAAACTAACCTTTTCCAGTCCTGTGGCCACTGCTGCATTTTCTAAATTTGGTGGCATATTGAGTACAGCACTTTCACAGCATCATCTTTTAGGATTTGAAAAATTCAACTAGAATTCTATCACCTCCACTAGCTTTGTTTGTAGTGATGCTTCCTAAGGCCTATTTGACTTCATATTCCAGGATGTCTGGCTCTAGGTGAGTGATCACACCATTGTGGTTATCTAGGTTATGAAGATCTTTTTCGTATAGTTCTTCTGTGTATTCTTGCCACCTCTTCTCAATATCTTCTGCTTCTGTTAGGTCCATAGCATTCTTGTCCTTTATTGTGCCCAACTTTGCATGAAATGTTCCCTAGGTATCTCTGATTTTTTTTTGAAGAGATCTTTAGTCTTTATGATTCTATTGTTATCCTCTTTCTTTGCACTGATCACTGAGGAAGGCTTTCTTATCTCTCCTTTCTCTTCTTTGGAACTCTGCATTCAAATGGGTGCATCTTTCCTCTTCTCCTTTGCCTTTAACTTCTCTTCTTTTCTCAGCTATTTCTAAGGCCTCCTCAGACAATCATTTTGCATTTTTGTATTTCTTTTCTTGGGCATGGTCTTGACCACTGTCTCCCATACAATGTCACAAACCTCTGTCCACAGTTCTTCAGGCACTTTCTTCAGATCAGATTGATTACATTATTTGCAGCCAAAGATGTAAAAGCTCTATACAGTCACACACACACACAAAAAAAAGACCAGGAACTGACTGTGGCTCTGATCATGACCTCCTTATTGCAAAATTCAGACTTAAATTGAAGAAAGTAAGGAAAACCATTAGACCATACAGGTATGAAATAAATCAAACCCCTTACACTTACACACTGGAAGTAACAAATAGATTCAAGGGATTAGATCTGATATGATAGTGAATTTCAAATGCATTTTATTCAGAGAAAGAAGACAGACATAAAAGGTGATGTACTATTTGACTCCATTTATATGACATTCTGAAAAATGCAAGACTAGAAAGAAATCAACCCTATTTATTCTTTGGAGGACTAATGTTGAAACTGAGGCTCCAATACTTGGCCACCTGTTGCAAAGAGCTGACTCATTAGAAAAGACCCTGATGCTGGGAAAGACTGAGAGCAGTAGGAGAAGGTGGTAACAGAGGATGAGATGGCTGGATGGCATCACTGACTCAATGCACATGAGTTTGAGCAAATTCCAGAAAACAGTGATGGACAGGGAAGCCTTACATGTTGCAGTCCATGGGGTCACAAGAGTGGGACATGATTGCGACAGTGAACAACAGCAACACAAATAGGAAGAAATCAGGCCAGTGGTTGTCATGGGTTGTGATTAGGGGGTCCTATAGGACTTTTCAAAATTATGCGAAAGTTCTATATTTTGTGGGGGTGGTTACTTAACTGTTGGAGAAGAAAATGGCAACCCACTTCAGTATTCTTGCCTGGAGAATCCCATGGACAGTGAAGCCTGACACGCTACAGTCCTTGGGGTCGCAAAGAGTTGGACTTGAATAAGTGACTAATGCTTATTTAACTGTATAAAGTTGTCAAATTGAATCATGCACTTTAATTTTTATTTCAAATTATTTAAAATTGCATAATTTAATTTTTATTTTATATAAATTTTACCTCAATAAAGATGAGCTTGAAAACAAAAAGAAATTGAACTTTAAATAGTGTCCAAATTTCACACAGAAAGAACAAAAAAGACCCCAGTGTTAGTTAGCCCATTAAAGATATTTTAAATAAAAGTGTTAGGAATTTTTAACAATACAATCTATAAATTTTGGTAATATTAATTCACCAAAAATATTTTCCATTTACCTGTAGCTGATTTTCATCATTTATAAGGATATTTTAAAAGAGATCAGTGAAAACTGATCTCTTCTGGAGAAAATTTCCAAAGATGACTATAAAAATCTAAGTAAGAGATGTTCATTGTATGAAGTGAAAATGATTCAGTCTGGGCTCATGCAGAACAGGTAATGACAAATCTTATGAATTCTAGCTTCCTAACAAAAACCAAAATTTGCAATGTGGGTGGATTCAGTCTACAGAGTGGGAGGGGAAATATTGTTTGGCACATATTTTGACAAGATATATGTAACATTCTAGAATAACACAACCTATAAAACTAGTTGGCAGTATTTATAAGAAAAAAGTCTGCCATTTAAAATTATGTTATACATTTCTTTTAAAAATGCCTATAACAGATTGTAATACAGCTCGTCTTTCAGAAATTGCCCAGCAGATGCTTTGTGTTTACATTTTGTTCAAAGACAATATTTCATTCATTCTTGATTAAATGTTTGTATGACTCAAATTTAGGTTAACTTAAAATTATGTGTTTTATTTGAATTCTGAGAGCAGGAAATGCCCTGCCCCACCATGGCATAATGTAAAAGGAAAATTATTTCAAAATATTTCCTGGTGAAATAAACGTTTGTGTTTTGCACAGAGCATTTTATTAGCACTCATTAATACTATGCTCAGCAATTAAATTCTATATTGTGGTAGGCATTATAAAAGCTATAATAATTATTTTAAACCTGTCTTCAACAGAAGGTAACTTTTGTATGTAATTTTAGAAACATAAACAATGCAAGTTCTAGAACATTAGAAAAAGTTTCCATACAATGAGGCAGATTCATTCAGAATTTTCAAAACTTTTAACTCAGAGGGAATAATCTGGGAAAATTTATGAAAACTAATTTTTTAAAGTTTAATGGCAATGTAATTATATGGAGTTCTTATAAACAGCTTTTCTTGAAAATGTCAGATGAGTTTGAGGAGAGAGGGAAATAAAAATAGTAGAAGTAGTCATGAGAGTCTCCATAGGAAATTTGGTTTTCTAAGTGTACTCTCAGAGTTTGTCCAGATACACATATTGCACTTTCATTCTAGTAACTTTTCATGGAGAGTATTTTTGTAGACTCTGATGAAATATCAATATATGCTATGGTGTTTCAAGGGATGAGAGTAAGGAAATAAATAGTAAATATTTTAACAATTTTCCTGTCAGAACTGGAAATGGGTTTTCTTTCCTGGATTAAGAATAAGCAAAACTTGGAGAAATATGGTACAAGAATGACAAAGATCAGTGCCATATAGGGCACGATTGTGTATGCATGCTCAATCCCACAGCTCAGAAAAGCAATGGGTTTAACATATATCGCACTATTAGGAAAAGATAAATTTTTTCATTAATATTCACTGACATTGTTACCTATCTACTTTGATGTGATAAGATGGCATTCTTTACTGAATATTGCTATGATTATCTGAAACAAATAACATTTAGAAAACATATACAAATATATGTCAATATTTATTTCCTGGTGATGGAAGGACATTCTTATGAAAGATTAGAAACTGGGAAACCAATCTACTCCTCTCATTCTCCCTCTCTCTCATTCATGTGTGTGTCTCTCTCTCTATATGTGTGTGTGTGTGTGTTCTATGGAAACATACAAGCTAATAAGCTGCATGCAAAGGAAGATTTTTAACAAAACAAGGAACGTCTCCACTCCAAAGGTGTTTTTTAAGGACAAAATTCTCAGAAATCTGTGGGGCAAGAGTAATTAGCACATGCTACTTAAATGGTGAAACAAAATATAACTCATATGATCAGAAGGACTTTATGCTAATCTGTGTGATGTTACTATAAATATCATTTTAAGAATTTACAACAAACAAAAACAATGAAAGCAGAATTGATAGAACATATCAAAATGAAATCACATTTGGCAGTTACATTTATACAATGAATCTTCATAATCTTTGTATATAATTTTGAGTCTATTTTTCAAAACAAACTAAATCAGTAAACAAAATGCTATGCTTATAAACAACTAAAAACAAACATATAAAACTTACTTCCAATTAAAATAAATAAATTTATATTTAAAAAATAAAAATAAAACTTACTTCTAAAAAATTCCTTTTTGAATTTATGTTTTGGCTGAAAACTTTTAGAGTATAAAGGGCCAGGTGTTTATGCAATAATGTTTCTACTTCTTATGAGCAAAAAAGAGAGAGAATTTGGGTTGTGGTTTAGAATGAAAGGTTGACAGGAGAGAAACTAGACCTCAAGAAATGTTAAACTTTTGTGTGTAGCTTCAGATATTTTTCCAAATATAATTTAACTATTTTTTTCTCACAATGATGGCAGGAAAAATATTTCCTGAGTCATTCCTCTTATTTCTTCTAATATTTATCCTTTGGTAGTATTATGGGAACAGTTTCATAGCTATGGGAATAGTTTCATATTTCATCAAAAACATTCCAAATTTTTTTTAATTAATTGCTTTTCCCTAAAATATTTTTCCTTTAAAAATATGTGATTTATTGTTGCTAATCTTTTCTTCTTCTCTGGGCAAATACAAAAGAAAAAGTGAAATAAGAATAATCCAAATATCCTCTAGAGATCAGAAATCTTTCTTCAAGATTGTATGAATTTTCCTTATTGGCTTCTTTCAATGTTAGCATTTTCTGATTCATTTTTATTAATGTGGACTTTTAATCAAAAAAATTGAACTCAACTTTAAAATAGTTAATATGTAATTTAGAATTATTTTAAATTGTCTGTCTACTTAAAATTACTTGGACTCCATGGATTTTATTAATAAAATAAAAATAAAACATTTATACCAAAATACTGCCCAAAAAGCCCCCTCAGGACAATATAACAGGTCCTAAGATTACTAGAAGGGAACATATGAGGAAATAATGGTTTCTAGACAGAAGAGTAGCCTACTACCATTTTGGAAAGAAGTATTTGTAGTATATGGCTGTTTGCATAAAAATGTCAAGAACTCTATCATGTTGGATTTTGTTATAATTAGTTATGAAACTGAAGTTACTCAGTCATGTCCGACTCTTTGTGACCCCATGGACTGTAGCCCACCAGGATCCTCCATCCATGGAATTTTCCAGGCAAGAGTACTGGAGTGGGTTACCATTTCCTTCTCCAGGGTATCTTCCTCACCCAGGGATCAAACCCGGGTCTGTTGCATTGCAAGCAGATGCTTTTACCATCTGAGCCATGAGGGAAGCTAATTAGTTATGGTCCTACGACAAACATATGACTCCAAAATTTAGAGACTTAAAACAATGAAAACCATTTTGTTTTTGCTCAGGGTTTCTGCAGGAATTTTGTTTTTGCTCATGGTTTCTGCAGTAAGTGCCTGACTGAGCTCTTTAGTTTGGGGTCTCTCACATGGTAGCAGCCAGATGGGGGCCAGAGCTGAGAGAGTGAAGCGGAATATGGGGGATATGAAGTCTGTGCAGGCCCCTTTCTCTTCACATCTGCTCAGGGCTGCTCCATGCAGTCTCTCTATGGGGGTTGGTTTGGACTTTTTGTCCATGGTAGCCCACTTGCCATCAGACTCCTCACACGGCAGCTAAAGGCTCCAGTAAGCATGTCTGCTGAACCAACGTGGCACCTGCTTGGCCTTTTATGACCTGCCCTGAGAAGACACCTAGCATCTCTCCCACTGTATTCCAGTGGTGCGGACAGTCACAAAAATCTGCCCAGTTCTAAATGTCACCATCACACTGTAAGAAGAGCAAGTGGGATGGCAGTTAACACTGAGGTTATCTTGGGGAAATACAATGTTATTAAAAATGTATTTTGTTTTATTAAAACTGATATTAATTTATAAAATAATTTAGTTGGATCCAAAAGTAATCAAAGAATAAAAACTAATCTAAGTAGAAGAAAAATTATGTCAAAGAACCATAAACATGTCATGATAGTCATAAACATTTAAAGATGTCGTAAACACTTTAAAAGAAAACAAGAATACAAAGAGCTTTCTTAGGCAGTATACTAAGTCTGCACACCTTGACTAGGAGCTTCATATTTTCATTTGATGCTATTCCTTCAACAATTATAATAACTATGGATTGTTGCAGAAACTGTACATTATAGTTACAGGATAACTTTTACACACATCTTTACTCAGCCCTCACTGCTTCTTTATAAAGTAATGCTGTTTTCAATGTTAAAATAAGAAAAAGGAGGGTCAGACAATTCATTTTTCCTGTTAAGAAACAGAACACCTCAGGACAGATCTTTTGGTAGACAACAATATCTGTACAAATGTTTGTATTTCCATTCTTTCCATATGCTTTTGCTGTATTAGTGGGTGATGATATTAGTCTCCTGTGTTCTAATAATGTGTACATTAGAATCACCAGGCTTCATACAAGTCAATTCAGAGGAAGACAGGAAATATATGATAGCTAACGTGGTAGGTGTGCATATGAAACATGAAGGTGAATGTCACCTGACAAGTTCAGGACACCCTGCTGCCTTACACACAGGGCGAGGGGGAACATAACTATTAGAATAAAGTTAGAGTATTTACAAACATGCACAATTTTTACAAAGTAACATTTTATAGTTTTATTTAACCTTCTATTCTAGATGTTGTACACTTGTTATTGTTTCCCACTGTCTTCACTCTTTAGCAGTGGCAAATGCAACATCTACCCTGCAGCCCGGAGACAGATGGATGGAATCTTAGACGTCTATAATCGCAGTGAAGAGTGGACTGCCAGGAATACAGAAGTCAAGTACCACACTTACATTTCTCTTATCTGGCAAACTCCCGAAAGTCAGAGACCATCACCAATTTAGCAGTCATGGAATTGGGATAAAAATGAAACAAAAAAGGAAAGGGGAAAAAAAGAAAAAAAAATGTGGATTGTTCCTAGAATGATCCCTATTTTACAAAACAATATTAGTGTAATGATACATCTGAAATATACAAATAAGTAACTCCTATTAACTTCTTGCCAAGGAGGCAGTTGGCTTGGAAAAGAGTTAGCTATTTCTTTGTATAATAATTACATTCACTTTCAGACAACAATTGCTAATTACATTAATTTTAGGAATTATCAAGAATTATAGTATTACAAAAGCTTGAAATCATAAGTATATTAAGTATAATTGATGTACACATTAGTTTTCATTGCAAAGAGGTTAATTGAAATAATCTCTAAATTCCACAAAAATGGACACCAATTTTGGGTGTTTATAGCCATAAAATTCCCCCAAGCATTCACAATTACTGCAACTACACTGATGATCCCCTTTTCTGAGCCCCTCATATTACATTATGGAATGACAGAAATTCCCTGATTGAAATTAAAGTCAGATTGAGGTCTTATTCTAATATTTTGTCATGTAACAAAGTTAAACACTGAGTCTTAAATTTGATGAAATTATTCCAATTCCTCTTTTAAAATACAAGAATAATGACATACCACCGAAGTGTTAGAAAAATGTGAATTATCAACTTGTCAGTGTGGCAAAAAATTATTTTAGAGAACTTTATGGATAATTCTAAGTAAAAAGCTCTTCACTATTTGAGTTCGCATTAAGCATATTTCTAATCTACCATACCTCACTTCTATAAGCGAAAACACATGAGATGTCAAACATCTAAAGTAAAAGAAATTTATATACTCTAAAAACACGCAGGTACAAGATACACTGCACACATTTCATATGGAGCATTTATAGAGCATTCATTCTCCTATTTTACAACCCCAAATGTTTACAGGTTATCATTGTTTGACAGCATTTAAAAGATAGTACATAGGTGGTCAATAAATTATTTTCCTAAGCCTTGTGAATTACTTAAAAAAAAGTCCCCCATGAAAGACCAGATGGCTCAACANAGCTATCTGGCTGTCTCTTATACACATCTTGTATAGTTCTGTGTATTCTTGCCACCTCTTCTCAATATCTTCTGCTTCTGTTAGGTCCATAGCATTCTTGTCCTTTATTGTGCCCAACTTTGCATGAAATGTTCCCTAGGTATCTCTGATTTTTTTTTGAAGAGATCTTTAGTCTTTATGATTCTATTGTTATCCTCTTTCTTTGCACTGATCACTGAGGAAGGCTTTCTTATCTCTCCTTGCTCTTCTTTGGAACTCTGCATTCAAATGGGTGTATCTTTCCTCTTCTCCTTTGCCTTTAACTTCTCTTCTTTTCTCAGCTATTTCTAAGGCCTCCTCAGACAATCATTTTGCATTTTTGTATTTCTTTTCTTGGGCATGGTCTTGACCACTGTCTCCCGTACAATGTCACAAACCTCTGTCCACAGTTCTTCAGGCACTTTCTTCAGATCAGATTGATTACATTATTTGCAGCCAAAGATGTAAAAGCTCTATACAGTCACAAAAAAAAAAAAGACCAGGAACTGACTGTGGCTCTGATCATGACCTCCTTATTGCAAAATTCAGACTTAAATTGAAGAAAGTAAGGAAAACCATTAGACCATACAGGTATGAAATAAATCAAACCCCTTACACTTACACACTGGAAGTAACAAATAGATTCAAGGGATTAGATCTGATATGATAGTGAATTTCAAATGCATTTTATTCAGAGAAAGAAGACAGACATAAAAGGTGATGTACTATTTGACTCCATTTATATGACATTCTGAAAAATGCAAGACTAGAAAGAAATCAACCCTGATTATTCTTTGGAGGACTAATGTTGAAACTGAGGCTCCAATACTTGGCCACCTGTTGCAAAGAGCTGACTCATTAGAAAAGACCCTGATGCTGGGAAAGACTGAGAGCAGTAGGAGAAGGTGGTAACAGAGGATGAGATGGCTGGATGGCATCACTGACTCAATGCACATGAGTTTGAGCAAATTCCGGAAAACAGTGATGGACAGGGAAGCCTTACATGTTGCAGTCCATGGGGTCACAAGAGTGGGACATGATTGCGACAGTGAACAACAGCAACACAAATAGGAAGAAATCAGGCCAGTGGTTGTCATGGGTTGTGATTAGGGGGTCCTATAGGACTTTTCAAAATTATGCGAAAGTTCTATATTTTGTGGGGGTGGTTACTTAACTGTTGGAGAAGAAAATGGTAACCCACTTCAGTATTCTTGCCTGGAGAATCCCATGGACAGTGAAGCCTGACACGCTACAGTCCTTGGGGTCGCAAAGAGTTGGACTTGAATAAGTGACTAATGCTTATTTAACTGTATAAAGTTGTCAAATTGAATCATGCACTTTAATTTTTATTTCAAATTATTTAAAATTGCATAATTTAATTTTTATTTTATATAAATTTTACCTCAATAAAGATGAGCTTGAAAACAAAAAGAAATTGAACTTTAAATAGTGTCCAAATTTCACACAGAAAGAACAAAAAAGACCCCAGTGTTAGTTAGCCCATTAAAGATATTTTAAATAAAAGTGTTAGGAATTTTTAACAATACAATCTATAAATTTTGGTAATATTAATTCACCAAAAATATTTTCCATTTACCTGTAGCTGATTTTCATCATTTATAAGGATATTTTAAAAGAGATCAGTGAAAACTGATCTCTTCTGGAGAAAATTTCCAAAGATGACTATAAAAATCTAAGTAAGAGATGTTCATTGTATGAAGTGAAAATGATTCAGTCTGGGCTCATGCAGAACAGGTAATGACAAATCTTATGAATTCTAGCTTCCTAACAAAAACCAAAATTTGCAATGTGGGTGGATTCAGTCTACAGAGTGGGAGGGGAAATATTGTTTGGCACATATTTTGACAAGATATATGTAACATTCTAGAATAACACAACCTATAAAACTAGTTGGCAGTATTTATAAGAAAAAAGTCTGCCATTTAAAATTATGTTATACATTTCTTTTAAAAATGCCTATAACAGATTGTAATACAGCTCGTCTTTCAGAAATTGCCCAGCAGATGCTTTGTGTTTACATTTTGTTCAAAGACAATATTTCATTCATTCTTGATTAAATGTTTGTATGACTCAAATTTAGGTTAACTTAAAATTATGTGTTTTATTTGAATTCTGAGAGCAGGAAATGCCCTGCCCCACCATGGCATAATGTAAAAGGAAAATTATTTCAAAATATTTCCTGGTGAAATAAACGTTTGTGTTTTGCACAGAGCATTTTATTAGCACTCATTAATACTATGCTCAGCAATTAAATTCTATATTGTGGTAGGCATTATAAAAGCTATAATAATTATTTTAAACCTGTCTTCAACAGAAGGTAACTTTTGTATGTAATTTTAGAAACATAAACAATGCAAGTTCTAGAACATTAGAAAAAGTTTCCATACAATGAGGCAGATTCATTCAGAATTTTCAAAACTTTTAACTCAGAGGGAATAATCTGGGAAAATTTATGAAAACTAATTTTTTAAAGTTTAATGGCAATGTAATTATATGGAGTTCTTATAAACAGCTTTTCTTGAAAATGTCAGATGAGTTTGAGGAGAGAGGGAAATAAAAATAGTAGAAGTAGTCATGAGAGTCTCCATAGGAAATTTGGTTTTCTAAGTGTACTCTCAGAGTTTGTCCAGATACACATATTGCACTTTCATTCTAGTAACTTTTCATGGAGAGTATTTTTGTAGACTCTGATGAAATATCAATATATGCTATGGTGTTTCAAGGGATGAGAGTAAGGAAATAAATAGTAAATATTTTAACAATTTTCCTGTCAGAACTGGAAATGGGTTTTCTTTCCTGGATTAAGAATAAGCAAAACTTGGAGAAATATGGTACAAGAATGACAAAGATCAGTGCCATATAGGGCACGATTGTGTATGCATGCTCAATCCCACAGCTCAGAAAAGCAATGGGTTTAACATATATCGCACTATTAGGAAAAGATAAATTTTTTCATTAATATTCACTGACATTGTTACCTATCTACTTTGATGTGATAAGATGGCATTCTTTACTGAATATTGCTATGATTATCTGAAACAAATAACATTTAGAAAACATATACAAATATATGTCAATATTTATTTCCTGGTGATGGAAGGACATTCTTATGAAAGATTAGAAACTGGGAAACCAATCTACTCCTCTCATTCTCCCTCTCTCTCATTCATGTGTGTGTCTCTCTCTCTATATGTGTGTGTGTGTGTGTTCTATGGAAACATACAAGCTAATAAGCTGCATGCAAAGGAAGATTTTTAACAAAACAAGGAACGTCTCCACTCCAAAGGTGTTTTTTAAGGACAAAATTCTCAGAAATCTGTGGGGCAAGAGTAATTAGCACATGCTACTTAAATGGTGAAACAAAATATAACTCATATGATCAGAAGGACTTTATGCTAATCTGTGTGATGTTACTATAAATATCATTTTAAGAATTTACAACAAACAAAAACAATGAAAGCAGAATTGATAGAACATATCAAAATGAAATCACATTTGGCAGTTACATTTATACAATGAATCTTCATAATCTTTGTATATAATTTTGAGTCTATTTTTCAAAACAAACTAAATCAGTAAACAAAATGCTATGCTTATAAACAACTAAAAACAAACATATAAAACTTACTTCCAATTAAAATAAATAAATTTATATTTAAAAAATAAAAATAAAACTTACTTCTAAAAAATTCCTTTTTGAATTTATGTTTTGGCTGAAAACTTTTAGAGTATAAAGGGCCAGGTGTTTATGCAATAATGTTTCTACTTCTTATGAGCAAAAAAGAGAGAGAATTTGGGTTGTGGTTTAGAATGAAAGGTTGACAGGAGAGAAACTAGACCTCAAGAAATGTTAAACTTTTGTGTGTAGCTTCAGATATTTTTCCAAATATAATTTAACTATTTTTTTCTCACAATGATGGCAGGAAAAATATTTCCTGAGTCATTCCTCTTATTTCTTCTAATATTTATCCTTTGGTAGTATTATGGGAACAGTTTCATAGCTATGGGAATAGTTTCATATTTCATCAAAAACATTCCAAATTTTTTTTTAATTAATTGCTTTTCCCTAAAATATTTTTCCTTTAAAAATATGTGATTTATTGTTGCTAATCTTTTCTTCTTCTCTGGGCAAATACAAAAGAAAAAGTGAAATAAGAATAATCCAAATATCCTCTAGAGATCAGAAATCTTTCTTCAAGATTGTATGAATTTTCCTTATTGGCTTCTTTCAATGTTAGCATTTTCTGATTCATTTTTATTAATGTGGACTTTTAATCAAAAAAATTGAACTCAACTTTAAAATAGTTAATATGTAATTTAGAATTATTTTAAATTGTCTGTCTACTTAAAATTACTTGGACTCCATGGATTTTATTAATAAAATAAAAATAAAACATTTATACCAAAATACTGCCCAAAAAGCCCCCTCAGGACAATATAACAGGTCCTAAGATTACTAGAAGGGAACATATGAGGAAATAATGGTTTCTAGACAGAAGAGTAGCCTACTACCATTTTGGAAAGAAGTATTTGTAGTATATGGCTGTTTGCATAAAAATGTCAAGAACTCTATCATGTTGGATTTTGTTATAATTAGTTATGAAACTGAAGTTACTCAGTCATGTCCGACTCTTTGTGACCCCATGGACTGTAGCCCACCAGGATCCTCCATCCATGGAATTTTCCAGGCAAGAGTACTGGAGTGGGTTACCATTTCCTTCTCCAGGGTATCTTCCTCACCCAGGGATCAAACCCGGGTCTGCTGCATTGCAAGCAGATGCTTTTACCATCTGAGCCATGAGGGAAGCTAATTAGTTATGGTCCTACGACAAACATATGACTCCAAAATTTAGAGACTTAAAACAATGAAAACCATTTTGTTTTTGCTCAGGGTTTCTGCAGGAATTTTGTTTTTGCTCATGGTTTCTGCAGTAAGTGCCTGACTGAGCTCTTTAGTTTGGGGTCTCTCACATGGTAGCAGCCAGATGGGGGCCAGAGCTGAGAGAGTGAAGCGGAATATGGGGGATATGAAGTCTGTGCAGGCCCCTTTCTCTTCACATCTGCTCAGGGCTGCTCCATGCAGTCTCTCTATGGGGGTTGGTTTGGACTTTTTGTCCATGGTAGCCCACTTGCCATCAGACTCCTCACACGGCAGCTAAAGGCTCCAGTAAGCATGTCTGCTGAACCAACGTGGCACCTGCTTGGCCTTTTATGACCTGCCCTGAGAAGACACCTAGCATCTCTCCCACTGTATTCCAGTGGTGCGGACAGTCACAAAAATCTGCCCAGTTCTAAATGTCACCATCACACTGTAAGAAGAGCAAGTGGGATGGCAGTTAACACTGAGGTTATCTTGGGGAAATACAATGTTATTAAAAATGTATTTTGTTTTATTAAAACTGATATTAATTTATAAAATAATTTAGTTGGATCCAAAAGTAATCAAAGAATAAAAACTAATCTAAGTAGAAGAAAAATTATGTCAAAGAACCATAAACATGTCATGATAGTCATAAACATTTAAAGATGTCGTAAACACTTTAAAAGAAAACAAGAATACAAAGAGCTTTCTTAGGCAGTATACTAAGTCTGCACACCTTGACTAGGAGCTTCATATTTTCATTTGATGCTATTCCTTCAACAATTATAATAACTATGGATTGTTGCAGAAACTGTACATTATAGTTACAGGATAACTTTTACACACATCTTTACTCAGCCCTCACTGCTTCTTTATAAAGTAATGCTGTTTTCAATGTTAAAATAAGAAAAAGGAGGGTCAGACAATTCATTTTTCCTGTTAAGAAACAGAACACCTCAGGACAGATCTTTTGGTAGACAACAATATCTGTACAAATGTTTGTATTTCCATTCTTTCCATATGCTTTTGCTGTATTAGTGGGTGATGATATTAGTCTCCTGTGTTCTAATAATGTGTACATTAGAATCACCAGGCTTCATACAAGTCAATTCAGAGGAAGACAGGAAATATATGATAGCTAACGTGGTAGGTGTGCATATGAAACATGAAGGTGAATGTCACCTGACAAGTTCAGGACACCCTGCTGCCTTACACACAGGGCGAGGGGGAACATAACTATTAGAATAAAGTTAGAGTATTTACAAACATGCACAATTTTTACAAAGTAACATTTTATAGCTTTATTTAACCTTCTATTCTAGATGTTGTACACTTGTTATTGTTTCCCACTGTCTTCACTCTTTAGCAGTGGCAAATGCAACATCTACCCTGCAGCCCGGAGACAGATGGATGGAATCTTAGACGTCTATAATCGCAGTGAAGAGTGGACTGCCAGGAATACAGAAGTCAAGTACCACACTTACATTTCTCTTATCTGGCAAACTCCCGAAAGTCAGAGACCATCACCAATTTAGCAGTCATGGAATTGGGATAAAAATGAAACAAAAAAGGAAAGGGGAAAAAAAGAAAAAAAAATGTGGATTGTTCCTAGAATGATCCCTATTTTACAAAACAATATTAGTGTAATGATACATCTGAAATATACAAATAAGTAACTCCTATTAACTTCTTGCCAAGGAGGCAGTTGGCTTGGAAAAGAGTTAGCTATTTCTTTGTATAATAATTACATTCACTTTCAGACAACAATTGCTAATTACATTAATTTTAGGAATTATCAAGAATTATAGTATTACAAAAGCTTGAAATCATAAGTATATTAAGTATAATTGATGTACACATTAGTTTTCATTGCAAAGAGGTTAATTGAAATAATCTCTAAATTCCACAAAAATGGACACCAATTTTGGGTGTTTATAGCCATAAAATTCCCCCAAGCATTCACAATTACTGCAACTACACTGATGATCCCCTTTTCTGAGCCCCTCATATTACATTATGGAATGACAGAAATTCCCTGATTGAAATTAAAGTCAGATTGAGGTCTTATTCTAATATTTTGTCATGTAACAAAGTTAAACACTGAGTCTTAAATTTGATGAAATTATTTCAATTCCTCTTTTAAAATACAAGAATAATGACATACCACCGAAGTGTTAGAAAAATGTGAATTATCAACTTGTCAGTGTGGCAAAAAATTATTTTAGAGAACTTTATGGATAATTCTAAGTAAAAAGCTCTTCACTATTTGAGTTCGCATTAAGCATATTTCTAATCTACCATACCTCACTTCTATAAGCGAAAACACATGAGATGTCAAACATCTAAAGTAAAAGAAATTTATATACTCTAAAAACGCATAGGTACAAGATACACTGCACACATTTCATATGGAGCATTTATAGAGCATTCATTCTCCTATTTTACAACCCCAAATGTTTACAGGTTATCATTGTTTGACAGCATTTAAAAGATAGTACATAGGTGGTCAATAAATTATTTTCCTAAGCCTTGTGAATTACTTAAAAAAAAGTCCCCCATGAAAGACCAGATGGCTCAACAGATTGGCAATTTATGAGCTAACTTTAATCTCTCACTGGACAAAATGACTAAAGGTCATTGTCATCTGCCATCTGCCATGTGAATAATGAAGTGGTGGGCTTAGTCTTGTTACCATAGATAGGTGCCTTCCATAGAAAAGATGAGCCTCATTCCAATTGGAAATAATTTATTTACATCTCCAAGACCTTTGATAAATGATGAAAGTTGAGTTTCCCAACTAACGCTGAAAAATAGCTCCAGGTTAAATTTAATAGAAAGTGAGAGACTAATAAAAGTGATTTCTAAACTTTCTGTCTCAAAGAGTATAATTATTTCCCCACGTTTTCAAGACATTTAGTCAATATATCTCAGAATTAGAAGTTANTTGAGTTTCCCAACTAACGCTGAAAAATAGCTCCAGGTTAAATTTAATAGAAAGTGAGAGACTAATAAAAGTGATTTCTAAACTTTCTGTCTCAAAGAGTATAATTATTTCCCCACATTTTCAAGACATTTAGTCAATATATCTCAGAATTAGAAGTTACTCTTCACTCTTCAGACTTTCAATTTTGTAGAACATTTTACAAAGTAATTGTGCATAGATGCTAGATTTATATTCAGAAAACATTAAGCATAAATAATATATGTAGCATATACTATTTAAAAATATACAATATACTATTTTAAAAACTGACATTTTTATTTTTAAACATGCATGTAATTGAGATTTTTAACTATATATGATTAAGAAGAGAGAAGGCAGAACTCATGCTTTAGTCAGAGTAAATAAATATGAGAAAGGGGGAAGAGAGATTTGTAGGAAAAAAAAAAAAAACTATAAGCATAATCTTTTACTCAAACTTGAAAAACCCAAATATTTAAATATATTTACTGATATATGAGTTTCTGTGCTAGAGTTAAAGAAAATAAGCCTAAATATCAATTATTGGAAAGAATCTGGCTAATGTTTAAAACAAAAATGTTGAGTAGAAAATTTGTGGTTAGGATTTCTTTCTTTGTCTGTTATTCATTTTTCCTTGAACACAGAGTGATTAAAATTTGCATGCATTGAGGCATCTTGGTTCCATTAACATCTTGCCAAAAATGGGTTCTGGTGATTCTGGAGAAGATCTAAGGGGAGGCAGAGTCACTGTACTTAAATAACTTGGAACCACAGAGCTTGGAAATAACTCACTTTTAATCTTTTTGATTAAATAATGGGAAAACTCATTAGTATCCGTCTAAGCACATGCTAATCCCCTTAACAGAGCAACAGTAGGGCTCAGATGTTGACAAGCAAATGGATACAGCAAAAATGTCATGATATCATTGCATTTTTATTTTATTTGTATTTATTTCCACAGCTATTTTTAATCATACCTCTAACAGATTTTTTCACTTGCTGTTATGTACAATTTTTTTAGCTAAAACTATTTAAATTTTTAAATATACTCAGGTTAAGGTTAAGTGATACTCAGACATGGGAAAATCCATAAGGAGCCAAGACAAGGTTTTAAAATTATGTCGAGTTTATACTAATTTGTTTCATTATATACTTAGGAAATATATTTATATTATTGAATATTTCATGATTCAATCAATGTGCAATCGCAGATTTTAATAAATATATTTTAATTATTTCAGCCTTTGCCTGTTTTCAAAATGGATTGCCTTTTGTCCCATTTAGCTCTCATTTTTTAGGTCAATGAAGTGAAAGTGAAGTCTCTCAGTCGTGTCCGACTCTTTGCGACCCCATGGACTAGTAGCCTACCAGACTCCTCCCTCCATGGGATTCTCCGGGCAAGAGTACTGGAGTGGGTTGCCATTTTTTAATCTCAGGCACGTGATCTGTTAGGTGTTTTAGACTGATTTTGAGATCTCTGTAACTAGTCCCTTGGAACTTTTGTACTATTAATCTGTTAATCTAGTCTGTTAAATTAAATTCAACTTGTACCTGAAAGCTTAATTCTTAACTTTTGCCTTAGGAATGGTAATGGTTTCCTTATTTAATTTATCGTAATTGAGTTAATGTCTAGATTACCTCATGAATATCATGGTGATAAGTATCTGGTAGCCCTATTTGACACTTCCTCTGCATGCTAAGTTGCTTTCAGTTCAGTTCAGTGGCTCAGTCGTGTCTGACTCATTGCGACCCCATGAATCACAGCACGCCATGCCTCCCTGTTCATCACCATCTCCCGGAGTTCACTCAGACTCACGTCCATCGAGTCCGTGATGCCATCCAGCCATCTCATTCTCTGTCATCCCCTTTTCCTCCTGCCCCCAATCCCTCCCAGCATCAGGGTCTTTCCCAATGAGTCAANCAGGCCTCCCTGTTCATCACCATCTCCCGGAGTTCACTCAGACTCACGTCCATCGAGTCCGTGATGCCATCTAGCCATCTCATTCTCTGTCATCCCCTTTTCCTCCTGCCCCCAATCCCTCCCAGCATCAGGGTCTTTCCCAATGAGTCAACTCTTCACCTGAGGTGGCCAAAGAACTGGAGTTTCAGCTTTAGCATCATTCCTTCTAAAGAAATTCCAGGGCTGATCTCCTTCAGAATGGACTGGTTGGATCCCCTTGCAGTCCAAGGGACTCTCAAGAGTCTTCTCCAACACCACAGTTCAAAAGCATCAATTCTTCGGCGCTCAGCCTTCTTCACAGTCCAACTCTCACATCCATACATGACCACAGGAAAAACCATAGCCTTGACTAGACGGACCTTAGTCGGCAAAGTAATGTCTCTGCTTTTGAATATGCTATCTAGGTTGGTCATAACTTTTCTTCCAAGGAGTAAGCGTCTTTTAATTTCATGGCTGCAGTCACCATCTGCAGTGATTTTGGAGCCCCCCAAAATAAAGTCTGACACTGTTTCCACTGTTTCCCCATCTATTTCCCATGAAGTGATGGGACCAGATGCCATGATCTTCGTTTTCTGAATGTTGAGCTTTAAGCCAACTTTTTCACTCTCCTCTTTCACTTTCATCAAGAGGCTTTTTAGTTCCTCTTCACTTTCTGCCATAAGGGTGGTGTCATCTGCATATCTGAGGTTATTGATATTTCTCCCGGCAATCTTGATTCCAGCTTGTGTTTCTTCCAGTCCAGCGTTTCTCATGATGTACTCTGCATATAAGTTAAATAAGCAGGGTGACAATATACAGCCTTGACGTACTCCTTTTCCTATTTGGAACCAGTCTGTTGTTCCATGTCCAGTTCTAACTGTTGCTTCCTGACCTGCATACAGATTTCTCAAGAGGCAGGTCAGGTGGTCTGGTATTCCCATCTCTTTCAGAATTTTCCACAGTTTATTGTGATCCACACAGTCAAAGGCTTTGGCATAGTCAATAAGGCAGAAATAGATGTTTTTCTGAAATTCTCTGGCTTTTTCTATGATCCAGCAGATGTTGGCAATTTGATCTCTGGTTCCTCTGCCTTTTCTAAAACCAGCTTGAACATCAGGGAGTTCATGGTTCACATATTGCTGAAGCCTGGCTTGGAGAATTTTGAGCATTACTTTACTAGCATGTGAGATGAGTTGCTTTAGTCCTGTCCAATTCTTGCCACCCTATGGACTGCAGCCCTCCAGGCTCCGCTTACCATGGAATTTTCCAGACGAGAATACTGGAGTGGGTAGCCATTCCCTTCTTCAGGGTATGATCCTGACCCAGGAATCGAATCCAGGTCTCCTGCATTGCAGGCGGATTGACTCTTACCGTCTGAGTCACCAGGGCAGTCTGACAACTCCTCTGTCTGCTGACAAACTTCTCTTATACTCATCAGCTCCGTGTCTGTAGACTTCAAAATATAACATTTTAATGCTATTTTTCTCCTTGGTGTTGGAACATTATTAATAGTATTGGTTAGAGTCCTAATAGCAGTTGTTTTCTTCAGATTACAGCCCTTCTGATATCATATTCTTCCTTAAGGATATACCAACAGTGGTTTCCCTATTTCCTTTATCAGAAGAATCACCTTATATATTTTTTCTTCATTTGACTAAGCTTCTTGGTTTCCTCAGTCATGAAACAGGTAATAAATATTATGCTTAAAAGTACAAAGTATTTTATTTTTTACCTTNATATTCTTCCTTAAGGATATACCAACAGTGGTTTCCCTATTTCCTTTATCAGAAGAATCACCTTATATATTTTTTCTTCATTTGACTAAGCTTCTTGGTTTCCTCAGTCATGAAACAGGTAATAAATATTATGCTTAAAAGTACAAAGTATTTTATTTTTTACCTTATTCACATATATTCACACTATATTAACTTTCAAAATGTATATATTAATAGTTACAGTTACCTGCTTTGATGAAAAAAAAAACTAGGGTAATGTGATAAAAAGGAAAGGGGAAGAGAGGAAGAAACTGAATTAGGGTGATCACATAGAAATGATTTAGACAATACTTTTTCAGGCAATGAAGTACTTCATGGAAAACAGGTTTCATATATATTCAGATGAATGCAATCAAAATTTTATGGAAGGCAAGTAAATTTATTTGCCCTTTTACCAGATAAACAGAAAACAAAACAAGGTTTTTGCACACCAAATATTACAATGTACTATCAAGATACATAAGTAGAAAAAGATCAGTACATTAAGATAATGTCCAAAAATTTTTTTATATACNGAAGGCAAGTAAATTTATTTGCCCTTTTACCAGATAAACAGAAAACAAAACAAGGTTTTTGCACACCAAATATTACAATGTACTATCAAGATACATAAGTAGAAAAAGATCAGTACATTAAGATAATGTCCAAAAATTTTTTATATACATATACACTTACTTTCACAAATGTACTATTTGATGTTAAAAAAAATAGGTTAAAATAAAGCGCAAAAGGCTAAGGCAGTACAGTAGAAGAACCTACATCCTATTAGAGAAAATAAGAGCTATTCACTTCACTGGAAGGACTGATGCTGAAGCTCCAATACTTTGGCCACCTGATGCTAAGAGCACCTGACTCTTCAGAAAAGACCCTGATGCTGGGAAAGATTGAAGGCAGAAGCAGAAGGGGATGACAGAGGATGAGATGGCTGGATGGCATCACTGCCTCAACGGACGTGAGTCTGAGCAAGCTCCAGGAGATGGTGAAGGAAGGAAAACCTAGCGTGCTGCAGTACATGGGGTTGCAAAGAGCTGGACATGGCCAAGGGGCTGGCCAACAACAACGGGTACAGATTACTTCTAAGTAGCAGAGACACAGAAAAAAGGCAAGACAAGGATAAAGAGAATACATATGAGGTAATTATTAGAGGCGGACTTCTCAGGTGGTGCAGTGGTAAAGAATCTGCCTATCAATGCAGAAGACACAAGAGATGTGGGTTTGATCCCTGGGTTGGGAAGATCCTCGGGAGTAGGAAATGGCAACCCGCTCCAATATTCTTGCTTGAAAAATTCCATGGACAGAGGAGCCTGTTGGGCTAACATCTGTGGGGTCACAAAGATTTGGACACTACTGAGCTCATACACAATTCCTAGAGGTAAAGAAAAATAAAAGTATAAATTCTGTCCAGAATGTTATTTTTATTATTTGGAAAGAAAAAGATCAAATGGTAGAATATGTGAATTAAGCACAGTAAAGTAGGTTTCATCATGCTACTGCTTTGAATAGATGTTGTAACTATATATTATATACACACTGATTTTAGATTTATATAAAATGAACATACATTGAGATGGTCAGATGATTTAAATTAGAAATTATTCCTCAATAAAATTTATAAAACATATATATGTAATACCTAATTTTAGAAAATAAAAGTTAATACTGTCCATTGTATAAACTCATTAAAAGGAAAAAAGGTGAAAGAAATCTTGCTCAACAAATCAATGTGCAATTGCAGTTCCAGACAGTAAAGGACTCTGAGTCGATNGTCAAAGGCTTTGGCATAGTCAATAAAGCAGAAATAAATGTTTTTCTGGAACTCTCTTGCTTTTTCTATGATCCAGCAGATGTTGGCAATTTGATCTCTGGTTCCTCTGCCTTTTCTAAAACCAGCTTGAACATCAGGGAGTTCATGGTTCACATATTGCTGAAGCCTGGCTTGGAGAATTTTGAGCATTACTTTACTAGCATGTGAGATGAGTTGCTTTAGTCCTGTCCAATTCTTGCCACCCTATGGACTGCAGCCCTCCAGGCTCCGCTTACCATGGAATTTTCCAGACGAGAATACTGGAGTGGGTAGCCATTCCCTTCTTCAGGGTATGATCCTGACCCAGGAATCGAATCCAGGTCTCCTGCATTGCAGGCGGATTGACTCTTACCGTCTGAGTCACCAGGGCAGTCTGACAACTCCTCTGTCTGCTGACAAACTTCTCTTATACTCATCAGCTCCGTGTCTGTAGACTTCGAAATATAACATTTTAATGCTATTTTTCCCCTTGGTGTTGGAACATTATTAATAGTATTGGTTAGAGTCCTAATAGCAGTTGTTTTCTTCAGATTACAGCCCTTCTGATATCATATTCTTCCTTAAGGATATACCAACAGTGGTTTCCCTATTTCCTTTATCAGAAGAATCACCTTATATATTTTTTCTTCATTTGACTAAGCTTCTTGGTTTCCTCAGTCATGAAACAGGTAATAAATATTATGCTTAAAAGTACAAAGTATTTTATTTTTTACCTTATTCACATATATTCACACTATATTAACTTTCAAAATGTATATATTAATAGTTACAGTTACCTGCTTTGATGAAAAAAAAAACTAGGGTAATGTGATAAAAAGGAAAGGGGAAGAGAGGAAGAAACTGAATTAGGGTGATCACATAGAAATGATTTAGACAATACTTTTTCAGGCAATGAAGTACTTCATGGAAAACAGGTTTCATATATATTCAGATGAATGCAATCAAAATTTTATGGAAGGCAAGTAAATTTATTTGCCCTTTTACCAGATAAACAGAAAACAAAACAAGGTTTTTGCACACCAAATATTACAATGTACTATCAAGATACATAAGTAGAAAAAGATCAGTACATTAAGATAATGTCCAAAAATTTTTTATATACATATACACTTACTTTCACAAATGTACTATTTGATGTTAAAAAAAATAGGTTAAAATAAAGCGCAAAAGGCTAAGGCAGTACAGTAGAAGAACCTACATCCTATTAGAGAAAATAAGAGCTATTCACTTCACTGGAAGGACTGATGCTGAAGCTCCAATACTTTGGCCACCTGATGCTAAGAGCATCTGACTCTTCAGAAAAGACCCTGATGCTGGGAAAGATTGAAGGCAGAAGCAGAAGGGGATGACAGAGGATGAGATGGCTGGATGGCATCACTGCCTCAACGGACGTGAGTCTGAGCAAGCTCCAGGAGATGGTGAAGGAAGGAAAACCTAGCGTGCTGCAGTACATGGGGTTGCAAAGAGCTGGACATGGCCAAGGGGCTGGCTAACAACAATGGGTACAGATTACTTCTAAGTAGCAGAGACACAGAAAAAAGGCAAGACAAGGATAAAGAGAATACATATGAGGTAATTATTAGAGGCGGACTTCTCAGGTGGTGCAGTGGTAAAGAATCTGCCTATCAATGCAGAAGACACAAGAGATGTGGGTTTGATCCCTGGGTTGGGAAGATCCTCGGGAGTAGGAAATGGCAACCCGCTCCAATATTCTTGCTTGAAAAATTCCATGGACGGAGGAGCCTGTTGGGCTAACGTCTGTGGGGTCACAAAGATTTGGACACTACTGAGCTCATACACAATTCCTAGAGGTAAAGAAAAATAAAAGCATAAATTCTGTCCAGAAAGTTATTTTTATTATTTGGAAAGAAAAAGATCAAATGGTAGAATATGTGAATTAAGCACAGTAAAGTAGGTTTCATCAGGCTACTGCTTTGAATAGATGTTGTAACTATATATTATATACACACTGATTTTAGATTTATATAAAATGAACATACATTGAGATGGTCAGATGATTTAAATTAGAAATTATTCCTCAATAAAATTTATAAAACATATATATGTAATACCTAATTTTAGAAAATAAAAGTTAATACTGTCCATTGTATAAACTCATTAAAAGGAAAAAAGGTGAAAGAAATCTTGCTCAACAAATCAATGTGCAATTGCAGTTCCAGACAGTAAAGGACTCTGAGTCGATAGTGGTGTATAAAAGACTGTTTGTACCATTCAATTGCAAAAAAAAAAAAAAAAAGAAAGAAAGAAAGAAAAGAAAAGAAAAGAAAAACAAACAGCAACAGTGTTTAAAAAATAACCACATAGCAAATTAGGAAAATGACATGCAATTAAAAATGCATTGCTTCTTGCCCAAACCTCAAAATATGGCAATGGCAGATCTTAACTAGCACTGGTTCTAAGAGTATGTGAAGGACTACTGGAAAGAAAGACAAGCAATACCTTAGGACTGTTAAAGGATATATCCAGGCAGTCTCCTTGACATTAGGAGTTTCTATGAGAAATAAATTCTAGTTTTAATAGTAATAAGACATCATTACTTAAATTATTAAGAATCTCTATCTGTGAGCTATATTTACCTATTGTAAGTAACAGGATAAAACTAAACTTATATTTGAAATATTACAATTTAATATGGAAGAAAATAGGACATTTTAATTCTCTGTGGTTTATCTAAATGGGGATATTAACTCTGAGGTGCATATACTGATAGAAAAAATAAGTAGGAAATTAGAATCACTGCAAGTTCCCAGGGTGATACAGCCTACTTTTCTTAAAGAAAGTAAATTATAGTAGCTTTTATTCATTGAAAACTATTCTATATTATTTTTGAGTCATTTTAATAAAAATTAGGGTTGCCCTAGTTAAAAAATAACCTGGTAAGGAAAGGCTTTTGGGGGGAGAATGGGTGAATATGAACAACAACTACCACCATCAACATGAAAAGCTTTATAAAATCATTCAGATACAACCACCTACATTTGCAGGTACTTGTATTTGAAAAAAGTATTAATATATTCATGCATTAATTCAATAACTATCAAGTACCTACTACATGTATGGCACAGTTGTAGGGACTGAAGATTCAGTGGTGAAGAAATGAGACATTATCCTCTGTAATTATACTACTACTGTGGGGGAACATAATAAATAAGCAAACAATTTCAGACAGTGGTATATCATCTCTGCTGACAATCGGTTATATTAAAGAGTGATGATAGCAATGGGGAGAGAGTCACTTCCTGACTTAGAATAATTGCAGAAAGCATTATTGAGGATGCATGGATACAGGTATCAATTAGAAGATTTGGGGAAAGTACTAGGTTGGAAGAAGCACAAGTGCCAAAGTGAGAGTAAGAAATGAGCCTCAGGTTGATGTGTGGCAGAACCAATACAATATTGTAAAGTAATTAGCCTCCAATTAAAATAAATAAATATAAATTTTAAAAAATGTAAAAAAAAAAAGAAAGAAATGAGCCTGGAAAGTTCTGAAAACAAGTAGTTGTATATGGCTGAAATGTAGTGATAAGGGGAAAAAAATCTCATGAGGCTGACAAGGCAGGCAGGTGCCAGGTAATCTACTATGCTGTAAGCCTCATTAGGGAGTTAGATTTCATTGTAACTCCTATTGGAAGATGGGAAGAGACCTACAATTATCACCTATCCATGCACCATATACTTCCATAGTGACTGAATACATAACCACACACAGGTGGGCCAAGGGGATACATTTATCAGCCTCCCCTGTAGCTAAATACACCCAGAGAAGTTTGAACCAATGGAGTATGAGCAGATGCATACTCCATCTGCTCATACTGGTAAATAAACTTCTTAAAATTCAAATGCCATGTGCCTCCTCTTGCTTTTTGCCTCAGTGTCTCTTTCTTTCCTGCTGGCTGAAATGTGGATATAATGACTAGAGCTAGAAAAGGCATCAGTTGCCTATAGTGAGCTTCTTATTGTGTCTGCTTTATATTAAGATATAATAAACTAGGTTCCTGATGATCTAGTGAGGGCAGAGTCATCATATCAGCTGGGATCCCTTTACCATTCTACTGTTTTCTGAGATAAAAATAAAACCCTGTCTTCTTTAGGTTAGGTATTTTGAGCTTTTCTTACTCACAAGCAAAACTAATGTTAATTGATTTCTCTTAATGGAATTTTTAAGCAGAGAAGCATATGATTTCTATGTTTACCAGGATAGTAAAATGCCATACAGTTTGACTCAAGTCTCGAAAGTCAAGAACAACACAATATTGGCCAAGTATCTCCTCATGACAAAGTTAGGTGCTGGTCCACTTGTTTGGGAATTGGAAGGATATCATTGAAAACCATTTTATTTCTTGTAAGCAAACACTCTTCTAAGGAAAAAAAAAAAAAAAAGGATTAATATTGAAAAGACCAGAAGAGAAAAAGTGTTCCTTGGACACTGTGACACTCTGTGAAGTGCCATTTCTCCTTGAACTAAAGTCAAATAAGACTGGATATAAGGCAACAAGCAGAAAGATTGACTAGGATCCCTTGTTTCTGGGGATACAGTGATGAAGAAATCTGAAGCTGAAGAATTGTTGTTAACAGTCTGAGGCTTCTAAGTTAACCAACATTGTCCCTTCCTTCTAGAGATGTCAGGGCAACATATGTGTGATTATTTCTTAGGACAGTAAACCAGCTTGATGTTGCCTATTAAGCTAGAAGGGTGATAAGACACTAAGAGAAAGGAGCAATCCATATGGCCTGAGNGTCTGTGGGGTCACAAAGATTTGGACACTACTGAGCTCATACACAATTCCTAGAGGTAAAGAAAAATAAAAGTATAAATTCTGTCCAGAATGTTATTTTTATTATTTGGAAAGAAAAAGATCAAATGGTAGAATATGTGAATTAAGCACAGTAAAGTAGGTTTCATCATGCTACTGCTTTGAATAGATGTTGTAACTATATATTATATACACACTGATTTTAGATTTATATAAAATGAACATACATTGAGATGGTCAGATGATTTAAATTAGAAATTATTCCTCAATAAAATTTATAAAACATATATATGTAATACCTAATTTTAGAAAATAAAAGTTAATACTGTCCATTGTATAAACTCATTAAAAGGAAAAAAGGTGAAAGAAATCTTGCTCAACAAATCAATGTGCAATTGCAGTTCCAGACAGTAAAGGACTCTGAGTCGATAGTGGTGTATAAAAGACTGTTTGTACCATTCAATTGCAAAAAAAAAAAAAAAAAGAAAGAAAGAAAGAAAAGAAAAGAAAAGAAAAACAAACAGCAACAGTGTTTAAAAAATAACCACATAGCAAATTAGGAAAATGACATGCAATTAAAAATGCATTGCTTCTTGCCCAAACCTCAAAATATGGCAATGGCAGATCTTAACTAGCACTGGTTCTAAGAGTATGTGAAGGACTACTGGAAAGAAAGACAAGCAATACCTTAGGACTGTTAAAGGATATATCCAGGCAGTCTCCTTGACATTAGGAGTTTCTATGAGAAATAAATTCTAGTTTTAATAGTAATAAGACATCATTACTTAAATTATTAAGAATCTCTATCTGTGAGCTATATTTACCTATTGTAAGTAACAGGATAAAACTAAACTTATATTTGAAATATTACAATTTAATATGGAAGAAAATAGGACATTTTAATTCTCTGTGGTTTATCTAAATGGGGATATTAACTCTGAGGTGCATATACTGATAGAAAAAATAAGTAGGAAATTAGAATCACTGCAAGTTCCCAGGGTGATACAGCCTACTTTTCTTAAAGAAAGTAAATTATAGTAGCTTTTATTCATTGAAAACTATTCTATATTATTTTTGAGTCATTTTAATAAAAATTAGGGTTGCCCTAGTTAAAAAATAACCTGGTAAGGAAAGGCTTTTGGGGGGAGAATGGGTGAATATGAACAACAACTACCACCATCAACATGAAAAGCTTTATAAAATCATTCAGATACAACCACCTACATTTGCAGGTACTTGTATTTGAAAAAAGTATTAATATATTCATGCATTAATTCAATAACTATCAAGTACCTACTACATGTATGGCACAGTTGTAGGGACTGAAGATTCAGTGGTGAAGAAATGAGACATTATCCTCTGTAATTATACTACTACTGTGGGGGAACATAATAAATAAGCAAACAATTTCAGACAGTGGTATATCATCTCTGCTGACAATCGGTTATATTAAAGAGTGATGATAGCAATGGGGAGAGAGTCACTTCCTGACTTAGAATAATTGCAGAAAGCATTATTGAGGATGCATGGATACAGGTATCAATTAGAAGATTTGGGGAAAGTACTAGGTTGGAAGAAGCACAAGTGCCAAAGTGAGAGTAAGAAATGAGCCTCAGGTTGATGTGTGGCAGAACCAATACAATATTGTAAAGTAATTAGCCTCCAATTAAAATAAATAAATATAAATTTTAAAAAATGTAAAAAAAAAAAGAAAGAAATGAGCCTGGAAAGTTCTGAAAACAAGTAGTTGTATATGGCTGAAATGTAGTGATAAGGGGAAAAAAATCTCATGAGGCTGACAAGGCAGGCAGGTGCCAGGTAATCTACTATGCTGTAAGCCTCATTAGGGAGTTAGATTTCATTGTAACTCCTATTGGAAGATGGGAAGAGACCTACAATTATCACCTATCCATGCACCATATACTTCCATAGTGACTGAATACATAACCACACACAGGTGGGCCAAGGGGATACATTTATCAGCCTCCCCTGTAGCTAAATACACCCAGAGAAGTTTGAACCAATGGAGTATGAGCAGATGCATACTCCATCTGCTCATACTGGTAAATAAACTTCTTAAAATTCAAATGCCATGTGCCTCCTCTTGCTTTTTGCCTCAGTGTCTCTTTCTTTCCTGCTGGCTGAAATGTGGATATAATGACTAGAGCTAGAAAAGGCATCAGTTGCCTATAGTGAGCTTCTTATTGTGTCTGCTTTATATTAAGATATAATAAACTAGGTTCCTGATGATCTAGTGAGGGCAGAGTCATCATATCAGCTGGGATCCCTTTACCATTCTACTGTTTTCTGAGATAAAAATAAAACCCTGTCTTCTTTAGGTTAGGTATTTTGAGCTTTTCTTACTCACAAGCAAAACTAATGTTAATTGATTTCTCTTAATGGAATTTTTAAGCAGAGAAGCATATGATTTCTATGTTTACCAGGATAGTAAAATGCCATACAGTTTGACTCAAGTCTCGAAAGTCAAGAACAACACAATATTGGCCAAGTATCTCCTCATGACAAAGTTAGGTGCTGGTCCACTTGTTTGGGAATTGGAAGGATATCATTGAAAACCATTTTATTTCTTGTAAGCAAACACTCTTCTAAGGAAAAAAAAAAAAAAAAGGATTAATATTGAAAAGACCAGAAGAGAAAAAGTGTTCCTTGGACACTGTGACACTCTGTGAAGTGCCATTTCTCCTTGAACTAAAGTCAAATAAGACTGGATATAAGGCAACAAGCAGAAAGATTGACTAGGATCCCTTGTTTCTGGGGATACAGTGATGAAGAAATCTGAAGCTGAAGAATTGTTGTTAACAGTCTGAGGCTTCTAAGTTAACCAACATTGTCCCTTCCTTCTAGAGATGTCAGGGCAACATATGTGTGATTATTTCTTAGGACAGTAAACCAGCTTGATGTTGCCTATTAAGCTAGAAGGGTGATAAGACACTAAGAGAAAGGAGCAATCCATATGGCCTGAGCCGCCTCGACCGTAGTTGCCTAGATCTTAAAGGTTTCTGTTCTTAGGTAACTAATGAGAGGGAAAGTAAGTTATGCAGGCCAGANAAAAAAAAAAAAGAAAGAAATGAGCCTGGAAAGTTCTGAAAACAAGTAGTTGTATATGGCTGAAATGTAGTGATAAGGGGAAAAAAATCTCATGAGGCTGACAAGGCAGGCAGGTGCCAGGTAATCTACTATGCTGTAAGCCTCATTAGGGAGTTAGATTTCATTGTAACTCCTATTGGAAGATGGGAAGAGACCTACAATTATCACCTATCCATGCACCATATACTTCCATAGTGACTGAATACATAACCACACACAGGTGGGCCAAGGGGATACATTTATCAGCCTCCCCTGTAGCTAAATACACCCAGAGAAGTTTGAACCAATGGAGTATGAGCAGATGCATACTCCATCTGCTCATACTGGTAAATAAACTTCTTAAAATTCAAATGCCATGTGCCTCCTCTTGCTTTTTGCCTCAGTGTCTCTTTCTTTCCTGCTGGCTGAAATGTGGATATAATGACTAGAGCTAGAAAAGGCATCAGTTGCCTATAGTGAGCTTCTTATTGTGTCTGCTTTATATTAAGATATAATAAACTAGGTTCCTGATGATCTAGTGAGGGCAGAGTCATCATATCAGCTGGGATCCCTTTACCATTCTACTGTTTTCTGAGATAAAAATAAAACCCTGTCTTCTTTAGGTTAGGTATTTTGAGCTTTTCTTACTCACAAGCAAAACTAATGTTAATTGATTTCTCTTAATGGAATTTTTAAGCAGAGAAGCATATGATTTCTATGTTTACCAGGATAGTAAAATGCCATACAGTTTGACTCAAGTCTCGAAAGTCAAGAACAACACAATATTGGCCAAGTATCTCCTCATGACAAAGTTAGGTGCTGGTCCACTTGTTTGGGAATTGGAAGGATATCATTGAAAACCATTTTATTTCTTGTAAGCAAACACTCTTCTAAGGAAAAAAAAAAAAAAAAGGATTAATATTGAAAAGACCAGAAGAGAAAAAGTGTTCCTTGGACACTGTGACACTCTGTGAAGTGCCATTTCTCCTTGAACTAAAGTCAAATAAGACTGGATATAAGGCAACAAGCAGAAAGATTGACTAGGATCCCTTGTTTCTGGGGATACAGTGATGAAGAAATCTGAAGCTGAAGAATTGTTGTTAACAGTCTGAGGCTTCTAAGTTAACCAACATTGTCCCTTCCTTCTAGAGATGTCAGGGCAACATATGTGTGATTATTTCTTAGGACAGTAAACCAGCTTGATGTTGCCTATTAAGCTAGAAGGGTGATAAGACACTAAGAGAAAGGAGCAATCCATATGGCCTGAGCCGCCTCGACCGTAGTTGCCTAGATCTTAAAGGTTTCTGTTCTTAGGTAACTAATGAGAGGGAAAGTAAGTTATGCAGGCCAGAGGATTTGTAATCAGAATTTCTCAGTGGGGACATTTCTGAATGAAAGGGCTATATTAAAGAGTGTGAAATCTAAGTCCTGCTCTGAGAGCAGTGAGCCCTGACCTCTCCTGCTCATTGCTTCCCTTTCTTTCCTTTTTCCAGATCTGGGAGGATCCCAGGACAGGCTCGGCTGGGATGGGACAGGAGCAGAGAGGAAGCAGAGCCACAGAGCTGAGAAAGAGAAGACGCTGCACATCCTGGGCCGCTTCCTGTAGCGTGAAGAAAGCCCAGGTTGAGAGAGAAGAGAGGCTTGAATTTTAAACACTGTTTTGAGAATCTTCTGGCCATTTTAATGATCAAATTTAATAATTCTTGTGATTAGAAATTACATCATCTAAATGACCAAAAATGGAACCTGACCTAAAATTGTTTTAAGACACAGCTAAAAGAGCTAGTTAAAAGAAGAACCTAGAGCTAGTTGCCTTGGCATGAGCTCTTGTGTATGTATGTCTGTGTTTGAAAAGGAGAAAGAAAACTAAAATAGATAGCCGATGGGAATTTGCTATATGACTCAGGGAACTCAAGCCATGGCTCTGTGACAAGAACCTAGAGTGGTGGGGTGGGGCGGGAAGTGGGATGGAGTTTCAAGAGGGAGGGGATATAGATATACTTATGGCTGATTCATGTTGATGTTTGGCAGAAACCAATACAATACTGTAAAGCAATTATCCTTCAATTAAAAAATATTTTTAAAAAAGAAAAAAAAAAAACTCGAACAGTCTTTCACTTGTACCTTACTGACTTGAGCCTTTTCAACACATAAGTAACATACTTTTTAAAAGCACATGTTGACTGTCAAAACTGCAGTGTTGCCTGAATAGAGGTGTGAGACAAATTTAGTAGTTGGTGGATGTGGTCAGAGTAGCTTGCACTCTAGAGAAGGCAAGTCGATATGAAGGGAAGTGGATAAATCCAGCATATATTTTGGAGGTGGTACCACAAAAATTTCTAGGTACAGAATTTATAGCAGTCTGTCTGACCATCTCTGGCACAAACAGCTTCCCTTGGGGAGAGACACTCTCCTCTCCCCTCCTATTCACAAATCTTTTCAGTCACATTAGCCTTGAGAGGAATTACATATTCCTCTTTCTCCTATACATTAATTTCTGCTGATTTTACTACCTTACTTATACCACTCTTCCAAAGATATTCTTGGATATGAATTTGTTAACCATATATTTAAATAGCATTGTTTTTTAATTAATTTATTTTTAATTGAAGGGTAATTTCTTTACAGTATTTTGTTTTCTGTCAGACCTCAACATGAATCAGCCATCAGTTCAGTTCAGTCACTCAATCGTGTCCAACTCTTTGCGACCCCATGAGTCGCAGCACGCCAGGCCTCCCTGGTCCATCACCAACTCCCGGAGTTCACTCATAGGTATACATATATCCCCTCCCTTTTGAACCTCCCTGCCATAGGGCTTCCCTGGTAGCGCAGATGGTAAAGAGTCTGCCTGTAATTTGGGAGACCGGGTTCAATTCCAGGGTTGGGAGATCCTCTGGAGAAGAAAATGGCAACCCACGCAAGAGTTCTTTGTCGGGAAAATCCCATGGACAGAGAAGCTTGGCAGGCTACAGTTCATGGAATTGCAAACAGTCAGACATGAGTGAGCAACTAACAAGTTTTCTTTTAGATGACTAGAGAAACCTTCCTAAAACCAATTCAGAGACCCAACATGAACAGTGGAAGAAATGTTATATTGCCTATATTCACTGCCATATGGAGAAACTTNGTTCATGGAATTGCAAACAGTCAGACATGAGTGAGCAACTAACAAGTTTTCTTTTAGATGACTAGAGAAACCTTCCTAAAACCAATTCAGAGACCCAACATGAACAGTGGAAGAAATGTTATATTGCCTATATTCACTGCCATATGGAGAAACTTTTAAATGGATAAAATATAAAAACAGACAATTGTGAATTTGCTGTATGACTCAAACTGGTGCTCTGTGACAACCTGGGGGTGGGGATGGGGTGGGAGGTGAGAGGGAGGTTCAAGAAGGAGGAGACATATGTGTACCTATGACTGATTCATGTTGATTATGGCAGAAACCAACGCAATATTGTAAAACAATTATTCTTCAATTTAAAAAAAAAACATGCGGAAGCCACAAACAGAGCTTATTCTATGAAAAAGAAAAAAAAAACAACAGATACTTTTCAGAATTTACTATGGTAAATGTTACATGGAACAAAGTTATTTTTGAAGAAAACTGTTGTCCAGAATTCATAAAGCAGTTTTGTTTCCACAATGTTATTCCTAATACACTATTTGAATATAACACTATAATTCTAAATCTATTTAAAAAAAAAGCTCAGCCATCAAAAACAGAAGAGTAAACTTCAGGAAACCTCCCACTTCTACTTTAAAATAACAAAATAGCCAAATTATTTTTGTTTAAATAATAGGCAGTATCTCTGAGTAATCTTTTTCATAGAATATGCAAAGCTGTTTAACATTTTACTTTTCATTTCAAAGACATGTGAGCCAACTTTTATGTATGATGTATCTTGTAGGGATTTTGAGACCAGCATGACTTATGTTCATAATATTTGGATGTTTTGTATTTTTCTTGGACTTATCTGCACACTGATGTCCGTGCCAGGAAGAGAAAGGAAAAAATAGAATTTGATCCTCATTCTCAAATGTTTAAAGCTGTAACTGTTCTTGTTCTTTGCTTTCTTATTGTAAGACAGAATGTCTAGTATTTTTCTCATTGAGTGAGCAGGCTATACCTATGACTTTAACAGCCTCGTTGTAATCTGAAGAGCACACACCTAACAGCAGCTTCATGGCACGAAGAACACGCTGCGTTTGACTGACAGTGGCAAGAAGCTAACAAGCCATTCTTTTGTCTAGACACTCTCTTCCTCTCAAACTTCAGAATAAACAAATTCAAGTCTTGCAGCTGCATTGGCGTTACATACAGACAAGATGGGTAAACAAAATTTGATTTTCTTCCCATCACAGTAGGCACAGATACTGAAAAACACATTTCCAACACTGCATGTACCCGCATCTCATCTGCCAGAGGGAAGGCCTAAAGAACAATGTGCTCATGCCTGTGTGGACAACAGCCACCACATATTTCCATGATATCCTGTTCTCTCCCATTCATCACGGACAGAGCAGCTACAGCACTTCAGTTCATCCATATTAAACGAAGAGTGCTTTATGTTTTTCTGACATCACTCCATTTAGGATGAAAGAATAAGCAAATTGAATTTGGACAGAATCAAATTCCACCTAAGTCTTTGTAGAACATTCAAAAGAAAGAAAAATCTGGACATGTGGTGAACAAAATTTTTCCTTCTAATTTTTTCTATTGTTTTTATTTTACAATATTGTATTGGTTTTTCCATTTCATCGTTAATGTAAAGATCTTTACCTGTACCTTATAGGAGATTGCCCACAATCTTAGTAAATAAAACTTCTTGGTATGTAGCTATAAAAGCAGGCTGTCATTTCACATGAAAAATGGTTCCCATTTTAAATGGAAATTTTATAAGTACAGAGGCTTTGTTTGACATGCACGTATCTACAGCATCGGCTCTATTAGAGAAGTCTCTAATATTTTGATTTTTAGCTGTAAGTTTAACATTCTGATAAATCCATTTGGTCATTGAGACAGAGGCTTTTTGTGCCTCACATCAGACACTCTCCTGGTCACGTCTCACTTTAGCCACGGCTGCAGGTGGGTGATTCTGAACGTGCCAGGCCACCTCATCTCTAGTATGCTCTGTAATTCCCTGCTTCTCTGCCTCAGGACTTCCTTTGAAGATCAAAGCTCACATCCTTCAGTGGCTGCAACCCAAAAAGGAGAGTGTGGGAGGTAGAGTCAGTGCTGTGAGGACAATTTTCAACTTAGGAAGAGTGGTGAAACCAGTAAACAAATGCTCCAGTTTCCGTACTTCGGATGGCTAACACAGAGATAACTGTGTAATTTCTCAGAAAGTTCCTACAGACTCAAGTGCTTGTGTGTTGCATACACAGTAATCACATTTATTGACTTTTCCTTCTTTCCCACCTAACTTCCCCAATTCTCTCACCCACATCCTCTGATCACTTTTCAAACAATACACTAGCAACCAAGTCCTTTTTTCAGGCTCCGCATTTATGAACCTGAAACTATGATAACCCCTAGTGAAATATTATGCTACACAGAACAAGGTAAATGCCAAGCTCAGAATTATCCTCTGCATTTCATATCAGTAAAATGTAATACATGTCACTAATGCATGTTATAGCACTGTGAGAGTCTTGAATTGCCAATGAGAATCTAACAGAAGAAAGATCTTCCATAGAGAAAAATTGTGAGGAGTCCATCTATCAGGAAATCTTATATACAGGTAGTCTGAATTCCATAAAATTCAGATTGACAAAATGTACACTCAATGATTTTTTAAAATAAACATGTGGCAAATTCAGGTAAAGGGTTGATAGCACATTATCCTCGGGGGAAAAGACCACAAAGATAATCTTTTTTTTTTTTCCCCTTATACCTGTACGCTGGACGTCTATTGGCAAAGCAAGCACTTTATAACTACAGAAAAAACAGATGAATACACCATTTGACAGGATCTCAGTGTCTCTATCAACAGGTAGAAAACAAAGTTAATGAAAAATGTGCCTCCTTATTCATCAAGCTTCCCTGGTGGCTCAGACAGTAAACAGCCTGCCTACAATATGGGAGACCTGGGTTCAGTCCCTGAGTTGGGAAGATCCCCTGGAGAAGGGCATAGTAACCCACTCCAATATTCTTGCCTGGAGAATCCAATGGACAAAGGGGCCTAGTGGGCTATACTCCATAGGGTCACAAAGAATCTGACGTGACTGAGCGACTATACATCAAAGGCTGAGTCAAAACTTTTTTTTTCCCCATATTCCTTGGGAAGGTTGAGAAAAAGAATAGATTCCTGTATAAGACCACAATGAGGTACCACTTCACACCAGTCAGAGTGGCTGCAATCCAAAAATCTACAAGCAATATATGCTGGAGAGGATGTGGAGAAAAGGGAACCCTCTTACACTGGTGGTGGGAATGCAAACTAGTCCAGCCATTATGGAAAACAGTGTGGCGATTCCTTAAAACATTGCAAATAGAACTGCCTTATGACCCAGCAATCCCACTGCTGGGCATACACACCGAGGAAACCCGAACTGAAAGAGACACATGTACCCCAATGTTCATTGCAGCATTATTTATAATTGCCAGAATATGGAAACAACCCAGATGTCCATCAACAGATGATTGGATAAGAAAGTGGTGGTACATATACATAATGGAGTACTACTCAGCCCTTCAAAAGAATAAGTTTGACTCAGTTCTAATGAGATCGATGAAACTGGAGCCAATTATACAGAGTGAAGTAAGCCAGAAAGAAAAACACCAATACAGTATACTGACACATATATATGGAATTTAGAAAGATAGTAATGTTGGCCCTGTAAGTGAGACAATATAAGAGACACAGAGGTATAGAACGGACTTTTGGGTTCTGAGGGAGAGGGAGAGGGTGGGATGATTTGGGAGAATGGCACTGAAACATGTATACTATCATGTAAGAAATGAAGCACCAGTCTATGTTCAATACAGGATACAGGATGCTTGGGGCTAGGTGTATGGGATGATCCGGGGAGATGGTGTGGGGAGGGAGGTGGGATGGGGCTTTGGCATGGGGAGATCGTGTACACTTGTGGCTGATTCATGTCAATGTATGGCAAAACCAATTGAGTACTGTAAAATAGAATAAAGTATATAAAAAAAAGAATTCTGAACTATCATGGTATCATTCTATAAAGAAATTTCATTTCAGCTTCATTAAAAATGAACACGTCCTTCAGGACCTCTGATGATAGCTTGTACCCAAGAATCACAAACCCTTAGATTACACTTCTTCTGCTACCATATTGTATTGATAAGGTCATATTTTTCTAAAAATTTCACTTGGTGCTAGGTAAAAACAAACACTATTTTTTCATAGTTAGTAAAAGTAAATGTCGCTCAGTCATGTCTGACTCTTCGTGACCCCATGGACTGTAGCCTACCAGGTTCCTCAGTCCATGGGATTTTCCAGGCAAGAATACTGGAGTGGGTTGCCATTTCCTTCTCCAGGAGATCTTCCCAACCCAGTGATCGAACCCAGGTCTCCCGCGTTGTAGGCAGACGCTTTACCATCTGAGATGCAACAATTCTTATGTAGAGTTCCCAGTGCTATACAGTATGTTTTCATTAGTTATCTATTTTATAAATATATCAATAACATATGTGTCAATCTTAATCTCCCAATTCCTCCCACCCCCACCCCCATTTTCCCTCTTGGAATCCATATACTTGTTCTCTCCAATCTGAATGGGAAGGAAGTCCAAAAGGGAGAGGGTATATTTGTATGTATGGCTGACTCATTCTGCTATACAGTAGAAATGTGCACAACATTGTAAAGTGACTATAAAAATTAATTTATAAAATAAATATAAATTTTTATTTTAAATTATCCAATAATGTATCCAATAAAATTATCCAATAAATAATTTTATCCAATACAGTTAATTAAAAAAAGCATAAAACGATCCAGCAATTCTAAGATATAACAGCTGTTACAGCCATAAACCCTCTGATATATCATAATTGAAATTTCAGAAACTCAGACAAAGTTAAAGAAAACTTTTGTCACTTTCTTCCATGTAGAATTAAATGACAGTTTCTAGCAGCTCCTCATCCCTGGTAGGCAGCAGTTGACTGTTAGTTTAGACTGATCTAACCAAAACTGGTGAAATGTGACACTGAAAATAGTAGGAATCCTCCAGATATCTCTGTCGATGTGAGCAGGAAGAAAGGTGTTCCAGAAGCTGGGGGGAATTACAATGGTTGGAAGTCATTTTTGAATGAGGGAGATCTGAGGCCAAAGAAACAAATCTAAGAATCTGGAGCTGTTGGAACTTTCATATGAAGCACATTAAAAATAAATTATCTTACTATGTAATTATTCCCTTTTAATTACATGAAACCCTTGATGTTCCATGCAGCTGTAGAGCTGAATGCAAATTATTTTGATGCATAAACACTGAATATTAGAGAGAAGAATAGTCTGTAATGAATCAATGAATTGGATATTAGAGGGAAAAAGAGACATTGGCACATTATTTTCATTTCTCTAGTTCTTTGGGCCAGAAATCACTTCCTCTATAGGGATGTGGCCTGGAGTTTTAGACAGTGATAAGAATTGACCAATTTCCTTACACGTAACACATTTGTTCATGCCTAGAGGACTTTAGACAGATGAAAAATATTTGTTTGCTTTTTTTTTTTTAATTCTTAGGTTGAAGGAAACATGAGAGATAATGGTGACTCAAATTCATACTACAGCATGATTGATTAAAAGGTGGCCACTTAGAAATTCACCAGATTTGGAATCAAAGATTGGGGTCAAGGTCTGTAGGGAAAACACGAGAATAACAGGCACCTCAAGGGTTACAAGAGATCAAACCCCCAGTTGACTCAGTGGTAAAGTGGAAGCTCTTTGGTGAGGCCTTCATCCTTGTCCTCTGAGGGCTGCTTCCTATCTGAAAAGCTCCCTTCCACGACTTTCCAGTGCTGGGCCTCTGATCTCAGGCTCTCCTCTTGAAGGACTCTCCCCACTGGGTGGAGGTCTAGGGAGGCAGGTTGGTGAAGGGGCAGCTGGGAAGGGGCTGATGTGGAGGACTGCATTTGGGGGAATGTGTGGGGGTCTGGCTGTGGAACCTGGACTCCTGCCTCATACACTTGGAGCTTCTTAGGGTTGGTATCTTTAATTTTTTTTCTGATCAGGATGCTAAAATCAATCAATCAATCAATCATCTAATCATTTACTACTCTAAGAAACTACTTAGCATATACCATGATTTCATTAAAAAGGAGAATTTTAGCCATTTTTAATACATTGGAGATGTGCACATGTGTGTATATGTCTATCTATGAATATATATACACACATACATACACACACATATATATATAGAGTTATAGATATATACACACACACATACCTATGTATGAGTGAGCTCGGTGATGTCTGAGTGAACTCAGTCATGTCCAACTCTTTGTGACCCCACGGACTGCACTCTGCCAGGCTTTACTGTCCATGGAATTCTCCAGGCAAGAATAGTGGAGTGGGTTTCCATTTCTCTTCAAGGGGTTCCTCCTGACCCAGGGATTGAACTGGCATCTCTTGCATCTCATGCATTGGCAGGTTGATTCTTTATCACTGAGCCACCAGGGAAGCCCACATGTATACACATATACATATATAGTTGTATGCTTGTATGTTTGTATATATATTAAGAAACAGCAGTCACTCACATTAGTCTAAAATTTATCTAGAGCATCATTATATTATTATTCTCCACATTTGTCATAGTGTGGTTAAAAAAAAGTATCATAGATCAACATCAGACCTCAAGCTGAAATTTAGAAGCCATGTAATGAGCTGAAATTCTATTTCAAATTAGGAATGCAAACCCTCTTCTTCAGCATTTCCCCTCCTACCGATGTCTGTTGCCCTTCTAAAGTGACAGTTCACAAACTGGCTTCTATACAATTTAGGGCTATTCCAGGGATGGTAAAAATCTGAACTCAAGACAGGCTCTCCTCACTGAAGTGGCGAGTGTGAACTCACATTGCATTGGACTGTTTGACAATTTAAGTCAAGTGGCTCCGAAGTTTTAAAGTCAGCAGGTGAAAAATATCTTAGATAAGTATGAAATAAGGAACCCCTTATACCCTAAGTGCTTATTATATAAGAATGAATAGAAGGAGGTGGGAGAAGCATAAGTAGATACACACCGAGAACTCTTGCCACTTTGAATACTAGCCAGAACTATTTTTCTTACAGATGTTTCTGTAAGATTTTTCTCTAAGCACTAGGTGATTTTCAGAAGTACTTTAATAAATGTTCTGTTTATACTCATCTCTAAAGAGCTCATTTATCCATGTATATTAGCACATTTCTCTGATGTTTTCCTTTAGTTTTATGCCATGTGATTTCTAAAAAATTAAATCACCTAATAATGAGCTCCATTTCATCCACCTATAACTATACTCTCTTATATGTGAATAACAAATGGTCCCTTCTTATAGCAAATTTTGAACATGAGGAATATTGTTATGATTAGGTTTCTCATGGTTGTTTTATCCTCTGTACTCTACACATATCATTTTTAAAGGATTCACATTACTTTGAATAATAGAGGTATTGGCTGTTCATAAAGAAATCAAACACACTTAGCTGCTATTTTCCAGTTTATTTTATTATTTTACAGCTCATATTTCTTTTTATCCAGAGTAACCCATGCCAAAAATTTCAAAAGCACTTTTGGCAGATATGTAAATAATTTGGAAAGCAAATACCCAATTAATACACTTTGGCTGATAGCCTTTTGGATCCGAATGAGAAGAAAAGAACATTTTAATATCCTTGACCAATTTATTACTACTAACATTGTTCTGCAAGTTTTATTGAAGGGGAGTGTGACCAGGGAAATCAGTCAGTTAAGAAAGCCTAAATATTTCAGATAATGTGAAGCAGTTTTCTTTCTTTCAACAATGCTGCTTCTTTCTAAAAACAACTGAACTAAAACTTTTGTTTATTTGTTTTTCTCTGAGTACTGTTTTTATTTTTAATAATGTATAAGAGTAGAAGATGCAAAACTGTTTCAACTGTTACAATCTCACACCAGACAGGCAGCTGAGGACAGCAACCTGGCCATTTGTTCTCAGAGCACTTTTTCTCCTCATGAACCTGCTGTTTGCTTCCATAAATCTGTTTAAAGCAGTGACTGTTAGCTGACTCTAAGGTACTCAGGAAAAAAGCCATGTCTAATATTCATAAATTGGAATATAGTAACTCAGTCCAATCGTTTCCCCTCATGGAGGAAATGATGAGACCTGGAACCATTTCTAAAATGGAAAAACAAAGATTGAACCTTTTCAATGAAAGGATATAATGCCAAGGCTTAATTTACAAAGCAAGCTTCCATTATTGCAAATAACTTTTAAAACCCCAGACTCTATTTTAAACCTCATACAGAACTTCTTTCATAGATGCTACTTTATAAATAGCACCTTTCAAAATTTCAGTTTTCCATCTTTTCAGTTTTGCCTCTCTGCTGCATGAATGGCTTCAGAATCCTATATGCAGACGTTGTTTTCCATTATTATCAGAAATAATTATTTTGAATGGGCCTGGCTACCTTTAAGAGAGAGTGCATCAGACACTGAGACGTAGAGTAGTGAGTCTTTGCAGAAGCCTCATGTACTCGCGTCTTCAGTAGACCATCAAATCCAAGCAGCTTTCTGGTCATTTGACTACTTCACTAAGACTACAGAAGCCCTTACTCCTTACATTTTTATCCTTCAAACCACAATGACAGTACTTGCAATTGCTGCTGCTAAGTCACTTCAGTCGTGTCCGACTCTGTGTGACCCCACAGACAGCAGCCCACCAGGCTCCCCCCGTCCCTGGGATTCTCCAGGCAAGAACACAAGTGGGTTGCCATGTCCTTCTCCAATGCATGAAAGTGAAAATTAAAAGTTAAGTCACTCAGTCGTGTCCGACCCTCAGCGACCCCATAGACTGCAGCCTTCCAGGCTCCTTCATCCATGGGATTTTCCAGGCAGGAGTACTGGAGTGGGGTGCCATTGCCTTCTCCGAAGTACTTGCAATAGTGCATGGGTAAAACTCTCTGTAGCATACACTGCGGTAATGGAATCTTCACTTGTTTCTTCCTAATTTACAACCACATCTAAAAACATCACTTGTATATTTTAGGATCTAATACCTTATACATTATGAGAAATTTCCCGAGATTGTGACAAGGCTTACATACAAACCCCCTCATACATACCCATATGCACTTACATATACGTGCATATTATTACATAAAGTAAATTTATTTTTTTATACAACATTGGGTATATAGCCATACACATTCCATATGTCAACTCACTACATGTATTCTTTCTTTTGAGGTTGTTATCATTATTGAGTAAACTGAAAATTGTTCAGTCGTGTCCAACTCTTTGTGAACCCATGGTCTATACAGTCCATGGAATGTTCCAGGCCAAAATACTGGAGTGGGTAGTGGTAGTTGCTAAGTCATGTCCAACTCTTTGTAATTCCACAGGCTGTAGCCCACCAGGCTCTTCTGTCCATGGGATTCTCCAGGCAAGAATACTGGAATGGATTGCCATGCCCTTCTCTAGAGTATCTTTCTGACCCAGGGATCACAGGTGGGTCTCCTGCATTGCAGGCAGATTCTTTACCATTTGAGCTACAGGGAAGACAAGAGTGGTAGGTAGTAGGTGGATTCTTTACCATCTGAGCCACCAAGGAATGCAAGAATACTGGAGTGGGTAACCTATCCTTTCTCCAGTAGATCTTCCCAACCCAGCAATTGAACCAGGTTCTCCTGCATTCCAGGCACATTCTTTACCAGCTGAGCTACCAGGAAAGCCCATTACTAAGTAAGGAGCATATTTATTTTTTAAATCAGCAGATGTTGTGGTCCTATTTTGTATTAGTCCTTCTATCAACTTTTTTGAATTCTAATTTACATTTCTTAAAATTCACCTGTTTTAAGTGTAAAATTAAATTATTTTTAGTGAATTTGGAGTTGTACAAAAATCATCACAATCCAGTTTCAAGTATTTTCATCCCCCAACATTTCTTCTATTTATGTTTATTACCCCTTTCCTCTCCTAGCCCTAGGCAACTTCTATTCAACTTTATATTTCTCTTTTGAACATTTTATATAAATAGAAATGTAAATACAGGGTTTCTTATACCTGGTTTCTTCAACAGCATAATNGTCTGGCTGTGGAACCTGGACTCCTGCCTCATACACTTGGAGCTTCTTAGGGTTGGTATCTTTAATTTTTTTTCTGATCAGGATGCTAAAATCAATCAATCAATCAATCATCTAATCATTTACTACTCTAAGAAACTACTTAGCATATACCATGATTTCATTAAAAAGGAGAATTTTAGCCATTTTTAATACATTGGAGATGTGCACATGTGTGTATATGTCTATCTATGAATATATATACACACATACATACACACACATATATATATAGAGTTATAGATATATACACACACACATACCTATGTATGAGTGAGCTCGGTGATGTCTGAGTGAACTCAGTCATGTCCAACTCTTTGTGACCCCACGGACTGCACTCTGCCAGGCTTTACTGTCCATGGAATTCTCCAGGCAAGAATAGTGGAGTGGGTTTCCATTTCTCTTCAAGGGGTTCCTCCTGACCCAGGGATTGAACTGGCATCTCTTGCATCTCATGCATTGGCAGGTTGATTCTTTATCACTGAGCCACCAGGGAAGCCCACATGTATACACATATACATATATAGTTGTATGCTTGTATGTTTGTATATATATTAAGAAACAGCAGTCACTCACATTAGTCTAAAATTTATCTAAAGCATCATTATATTATTATTCTCCACATTTGTCATAGTGTGGTTAAAAAAAAGTATCATAGATCAACATCAGACCTCAAGCTGAAATTTAGAAGCCATGTAATGAGCTGAAATTCTATTTCAAATTAGGAATGCAAACCCTCTTCTTCAGCATTTCCCCTCCTACCGATGTCTGTTGCCCTTCTAAAGTGACAGTTCACAAACTGGCTTCTATACAATTTAGGGCTATTCCAGGGATGGTAAAAATCTGAACTCAAGACAGGCTCTCCTCACTGAAGTGGCGAGTGTGAACTCACATTGCATTGGACTGTTTGACAATTTAAGTCAAGTGGCTCCGAAGTTTTAAAGTCAGCAGGTGAAAAATATCTTAGATAAGTATGAAATAAGGAACCCCTTATACCCTAAGTGCTTATTATATAAGAATGAATAGAAGGAGGTGGGAGAAGCATAAGTAGATACACACCGAGAACTCTTGCCACTTTGAATACTAGCCAGAACTATTTTTCTTACAGATGTTTCTGTAAGATTTTTCTCTAAGCACTAGGTGATTTTCAGAAGTACTTTAATAAATGTTCTGTTTATACTCATCTCTAAAGAGCTCATTTATCCATGTATATTAGCACATTTCTCTGATGTTTTCCTTTAGTTTTATGCCATGTGATTTCTAAAAAATTAAATCACCTAATAATGAGCTCCATTTCATCCACCTATAACTATACTCTCTTATATGTGAATAACAAATGGTCCCTTCTTATAGCAAATTTTGAACATGAGGAATATTGTTATGATTAGGTTTCTCATGGTTGTTTTATCCTCTGTACTCTACACATATCATTTTTAAAGGATTCACATTACTTTGAATAATAGAGGTATTGGCTGTTCATAAAGAAATCAAACACACTTAGCTGCTATTTTCCAGTTTATTTTATTATTTTACAGCTCATATTTCTTTTTATCCAGAGTAACCCATGCCAAAAATTTCAAAAGCACTTTTGGCAGATATGTAAATAATTTGGAAAGCAAATACCCAATTAATACACTTTGGCTGATAGCCTTTTGGATCCGAATGAGAAGAAAAGAACATTTTAATATCCTTGACCAATTTATTACTACTAACATTGTTCTGCAAGTTTTATTGAAGGGGAGTGTGACCAGGGAAATCAGTCAGTTAAGAAAGCCTAAATATTTCAGATAATGTGAAGCAGTTTTCTTTCTTTCAACAATGCTGCTTCTTTCTAAAAACAACTGAACTAAAACTTTTGTTTATTTGTTTTTCTCTGAGTACTGTTTTTATTTTTAATAATGTATAAGAGTAGAAGATGCAAAACTGTTTCAACTGTTACAATCTCACACCAGACAGGCAGCTGAGGACAGCAACCTGGCCATTTGTTCTCAGAGCACTTTTTCTCCTCATGAACCTGCTGTTTGCTTCCATAAATCTGTTTAAAGCAGTGACTGTTAGCTGACTCTAAGGTACTCAGGAAAAAAGCCATGTCTAATATTCATAAATTGGAATATAGTAACTCAGTCCAATTGTTTCCCCTCATGGAGGAAATGATGAGACCTGGAACCATTTCTAAAATGGAAAAACGAAGATTGAACCTTTTCAATGAAAGGATATAATGCCAAGGCTTAATTTACAAAGCAAGCTTCCATTATTGCAAATAACTTTTAAAACCCCAGACTCTATTTTAAACCTCATACAGAACTTCTTTCATAGATGCTACTTTATAAATAGCACCTTTCAAAATTTCAGTTTTCCATCTTTTCAGTTTTGCCTCTCTGCTGCATGAATGGCTTCAGAATCCTATATGCAGACGTTGTTTTCCATTATTATCAGAAATAATTATTTTGAATGGGCCTGGCTACCTTTAAGAGAGAGTGCATCAGACACTGAGACGTAGAGTAGTGAGTCTTTGCAGAAGCCTCATGTACTCGCGTCTTCAGTAGACCATCAAATCCAAGCAGCTTTCTGGTCATTTGACTACTTCACTAAGACTACAGAAGCCCTTACTCCTTACATTTTTATCCTTCAAACCACAATGACAGTACTTGCAATTGCTGCTGCTAAGTCACTTCAGTCGTGTCCGACTCTGTGTGACCCCACAGACAGCAGCCCACCAGGCTCCCCCCGTCCCTGGGATTCTCCAGGCAAGAACACAAGTGGGTTGCCATGTCCTTCTCCAATGCATGAAAGTGAAAATTAAAAGTTAAGTCACTCAGTCGTGTCCGACCCTCAGCGACCCCATAGACTGCAGCCTTCCAGGCTCCTTCATCCATGGGATTTTCCAGGCAGGAGTACTGGAGTGGGGTGCTATTGCCTTCTCCGAAGTACTTGCAATAGTGCATGGGTAAAACTCTCTGTAGCATACACTGCGGTAATGGAATCTTCACTTGTTTCTTCCTAATTTACAACCACATCTAAAAACATCACTTGTATATTTTAGGATCTAATACCTTATACATTATGAGAAATTTCCCGAGATTGTGACAAGGCTTACATACAAACCCCCTCATACATACCCATATGCACTTACATATACGTGCATATTATTACATAAAGTAAATTTATTTTTTTATACAACATTGGGTATATAGCCATACACATTCCATATGTCAACTCACTACATGTATTCTTTCTTTTGAGGTTGTTATCATTATTGAGTAAACTGAAAATTGTTCAGTCGTGTCCAACTCTTTGTGAACCCATGGTCTATACAGTCCATGGAATGTTCCAGGCCAAAATACCGGAGTGGGTAGTGGTAGTTGCTAAGTCATGTCCAACTCTTTGTAATTCCACAGGCTGTAGCCCACCAGGCTCTTCTGTCCATGGGATTCTCCAGGCAAGAATACTGGAATGGATTGCCATGCCCTTCTCTAGAGTATCTTTCTGACCCAGGGATCACAGGTGGGTCTCCTGCATTGCAGGCAGATTCTTTACCATTTGAGCTACAGGGAAGACAAGAGTGGTAGGTAGTAGGTGGATTCTTTACCATCTGAGCCACCAAGGAATGCAAGAATACTGGAGTGGGTAACCTATCCTTTCTCCAGTAGATCTTCCCAACCCAGCAATTGAACCAGGTTCTCCTGCATTCCAGGCACATTCTTTACCAGCTGAGCTACCAGGAAAGCCCATTACTAAGTAAGGAGCATATTTATTTTTTAAATCAGCAGATGTTGTGGTCCTATTTTGTATTAGTCCTTCTATCAACTTTTTTGAATTCTAATTTACATTTCTTAAAATTCACCTGTTTTAAGTGTAAAATTAAATTATTTTTAGTGAATTTGGAGTTGTACAAAAATCATCACAATCCAGTTTCAAGTATTTTCATCCCCCAACATTTCTTCTATTTATGTTTATTACCCCTTTCCTCTCCTAGCCCTAGGCAACTTCTATTCAACTTTATATTTCTCTTTTGAACATTTTATATAAATAGAAATGTAAATACAGGGTTTCTTATACCTGGTTTCTTCAACAGCATAATTTTTTGAGGTTCATTCCCTGTGGTAGTATGTATCCATACTATATTATTTTCTATTGTTGACTAGTATTCCACTGTATGGATATAGCACATTTTTTTTTTATTCTTACTAGCTGATTGACATCTGGGTTGGTTCTAGTCAGGGACTCATGAATAATGAGCACATTAATATATATGTTCATATGTGGACATATGCTTTTATTTCACTTGTATATATATACCTAAGGGTAGAGTTACTGGGTCATTAATATGTGACTTTTTAAGAAACTATCAAACTGTTTCCCAAAATCATTGTACTATTTTGTATTCCCACCAGGAATGTATGAGGTTTTCAATTTTTACCACATCCCCACCAACCCTTGTTTTTGTACGTCATCATGACTGCATCCATCCTACTTAGTGTGAAGTGGTGTCTTGTAATTTTGAAATGCATTTCCCTAATGACCCATGATGTTGAGCATCTGTTCATGTGCTTACAGCCATTCATTTATCTTCTTTAGTGAAATGTCCACACAAATCTCAGGCACTGTTTTACATCAAGGGATATTGCAAAGAACAAAATAAATGCCTCACCCTCATGAAGCTCACATTCTAATAGTAGGGAGGCAAATAAATGCATATAACCATGCCAATTGGTATTATGAGATGTGCAAGATGCAAAACAATATAATGGACACAGGGCATACCAGATTGGGGGTGGGGTGATATTTTAAATAGCACTTATAGGAAATTCTCAGTGATAAGTAAATTGCAAAAAGCCCTGAAGAAAGTGAGGGACAGACACATAGGTGTTTATAATGGATATCTGTGNACTGAGACGTAGAGTAGTGAGTCTTTGCAGAAGCCTCATGTACTCGCGTCTTCAGTAGACCATCAAATCCAAGCAGCTTTCTGGTCATTTGACTACTTCACTAAGACTACAGAAGCCCTTACTCCTTACATTTTTATCCTTCAAACCACAATGACAGTACTTGCAATTGCTGCTGCTAAGTCACTTCAGTCGTGTCCGACTCTGTGTGACCCCACAGACAGCAGCCCACCAGGCTCCCCCCCGTCCCTGGGATTCTCCAGGCAAGAACACGAGTGGGTTGCCATGTCCTTCTCCAATGCATGAAAGTGAAAATTAAAAGTTAAGTCACTCAGTCGTGTCCGACCCTCAGCGACCCCATAGACTGCAGCCTTCCAGGCTCCTTCATCCATGGGATTTTCCAGGCAGGAGTACTGGAGTGGGGTGCCATTGCCTTCTCCGAAGTACTTGCAATAGTGCATGGGTAAAACTCTCTGTAGCATACACTGCGGTAATGGAATCTTCACTTGTTTCTTCCTAATTTACAACCACATCTAAAAACATCACTTGTATATTTTAGGATCTAATACCTTATACATTATGAGAAATTTCCCGAGATTGTGACAAGGCTTACATACAAACCCCCTCATACATACCCATATGCACTTACATATACGTGCATATTATTACATAAAGTAAATTTATTTTTTTATACAACATTGGGTATATAGCCATACACATTCCATATGTCAACTCACTACATGTATTCTTTCTTTTGAGGTTGTTATCATTATTGAGTAAACTGAAAATTGTTCAGTCGTGTCCAACTCTTTGTGAACCCATGGTCTATACAGTCCATGGAATGTTCCAGGCCAAAATACTGGAGTGGGTAGTGGTAGTTGCTAAGTCATGTCCAACTCTTTGTAATTCCACAGGCTGTAGCCCACCAGGCTCTTCTGTCCATGGGATTCTCCAGGCAAGAATACTGGAATGGATTGCCATGCCCTTCTCTAGAGTATCTTTCTGACCCAGGGATCACAGGTGGGTCTCCTGCATTGCAGGCAGATTCTTTACCATTTGAGCTACAGGGAAGACAAGAGTGGTAGGTAGTAGGTGGATTCTTTACCATCTGAGCCACCAAGGAATGCAAGAATACTGGAGTGGGTAACCTATCCTTTCTCCAGTAGATCTTCCCAACCCAGCAATTGAACCAGGTTCTCCTGCATTCCAGGCACATTCTTTACCAGCTGAGCTACCAGGAAAGCCCATTACTAAGTAAGGAGCATATTTATTTTTTAAATCAGCAGATGTTGTGGTCCTATTTTGTATTAGTCCTTCTATCAACTTTTTTGAATTCTAATTTACATTTCTTAAAATTCACCTGTTTTAAGTGTAAAATTAAATTATTTTTAGTGAATTTGGAGTTGTACAAAAATCATCACAATCCAGTTTCAAGTATTTTCATCCCCCAACATTTCTTCTATTTATGTTTATTACCCCTTTCCTCTCCTAGCCCTAGGCAACTTCTATTCAACTTTATATTTCTCTTTTGAACATTTTATATAAATAGAAATGTAAATACAGGGTTTCTTATACCTGGTTTCTTCAACAGCATAATTTTTTGAGGTTCATTCCCTGTGGTAGTATGTATCCATACTATATTATTTTCTATTGTTGACTAGTATTCCACTGTATGGATATAGCACATTTTTTTTTTATTCTTACTAGCTGATTGACATCTGGGTTGGTTCTAGTCAGGGACTCATGAATAATGAGCACATTAATNTAGTATGTATCCATACTATATTATTTTCTATTGTTGACTAGTATTCCACTGTATGGATATAGCACATTTTTTTTTTATTCTTACTAGCTGATTGACATCTGGGTTGGTTCTAGTCAGGGACTCATGAATAATGAGCACATTAATATATATGTTCATATGTGGACATATGCTTTTATTTCACTTGTATATATATACCTAAGGGTAGAGTTACTGGGTCATTAATATGTGACTTTTTAAGAAACTATCAAACTGTTTCCCAAAATCATTGTACTATTTTGTATTCCCACCAGGAATGTATGAGGTTTTCAATTTTTACCACATCCCCACCAACCCTTGTTTTTGTACGTCATCATGACTGCATCCATCCTACTTAGTGTGAAGTGGTGTCTTGTAATTTTGAAATGCATTTCCCTAATGACCCATGATGTTGAGCATCTGTTCATGTGCTTACAGCCATTCATTTATCTTCTTTAGTGAAATGTCCACACAAATCTCAGGCACTGTTTTACATCAAGGGATATTGCAAAGAACAAAATAAATGCCTCACCCTCATGAAGCTCACATTCTAATAGTAGGGAGGCAAATAAATGCATATAACCATGCCAATTGGTATTATGAGATGTGCAAGATGCAAANGCATGAAATGTTCCCTTGGTATCTCTAATTTTCTTGAAGAGATCTCTAGTCTTTCCCATTCTATTGTTTTCCTCTATTTCTCTGCATTGATCGCTGAGGAAGGCTTTCTTATCTCTCCTTGCTATTCTTTGGAACTCTGCATTCAAATGGGTATATCTTTCCTTTTCTCCTCTGCCTTTCTCCTCTCTCTTCTTTTCACAGCTCTTTGTAAGGCCTCCTCAGACAGCCATTTTGCCTTTTTGCATTTCTTTTTCTTAGAGATGGTCTTGATCAATGCTTCCTGTACAATGTCACAAACCTCCATCCATAGCTCATCAGGCACTCTGTCTATAAGATCTAATCCCTTGAATCTATTTGTTACTTCCGCTGTATAATCATAAGGGATTTGATTTAGGTCATACCTGAATGGTCTAGTGGTTTTCCCTACTCTCTTCAATTTACGTCTGAATTTGGCAATAAGGAGTTCATGATCTGAGCCACAGTCAGCTCCCAGTCTTGTTTTTGCTGACTGTATAGAGCTTCTCCGTTATTGGGTGCAAAGAATATAATCAATCTGATTTCAGTATTGACCATCTGGTGATGTCCATGAGTCTTCTCTTATGTTGTTCGAAAAGGGTCTTTGCTATGACCAGTGCATTCTCCTGGCAAGACTTTATTAAACTTTGCCTTGCTTCATTCTGTATTCCAAGGTCAAATTTGCCTGTTACTCCAGGTATTTCTTGATCCTACTTTTGCATTCCAGTCCCCTGTAATGAAAAGGAATTATAGATCAGCAAAATTGTTTACTCAGGATTTTTGTTAGTAACTTGGACTAGCTCTCCTTGAAGTACCTCCTAGATCCTGAAAGAAAAGTTATCCTATTATTGTACATATTTATCAATTCAGCTATCTGATTCTGCAGATGAAGAAAATGAGAACTGGGTTTCAAGAGTGATTTTCTAAGGATAATATTTTAATGGTAAAACAATAAAAATGTGCTATCTGCCACCCTTTTCATCTGCCTTTTCTTTTCAGTAAACAACCCTATATTTTTAACTTGAGAACTCCTCAATTATTTCCCCTTGAATAATCTCAATGATTTGCCACTTATATATTGTTCCATTAATATATATAAAGCTCTCTATAAACAGTAAGAGAACAGAACAACATCATAATAAGAAAATAAGCAAAAAGATACGAACAAGTAACATACAGAAAAGATTCTTAAGTGTATAGAAATATCACTGATTCATTTATAAAAAGATAAAGAGAGAATATCATTAGACAGTATCTCATGTTTAACCTGGGGAGTGACAAAGATCAGTAAGTTTGATAACACACTATATGGTTGAGAATGTGAAATGGGTTTTCTCACACTTAGTTGGTGGGAGTATAAGTTTTACACTGTATTTAGGACAGTCAAAATTTAAAAGGCCTATGCCCTGGAACCCAGCAACGCAGCATCTAAGGTGCTTAGCCTATGGCTTTTTTCACACATATAGGAAATTATGAAAGTGTAAAAATGTTCATTATATCATTGTTGTAATAGCAAAATGTTGAGAAAAATGTCAGTTCCCATTAATGGAAAACTAATTAAAAAGTTTTCATTCCAATCCCAAAGAAAGGCAATGCCAAAGAATGTGCTAACTACTGCACAGTTGCACTCATCTCACCCACTAGTAAAGTAATGCTCAAAATACTCCAAGCCAGGCTTCAACAATACATGAACCATGAACTTCCAGATGTTCAAGCTGGATTTAGAAAAGGCAGAGGAACCGGAGAGCAAAGTGCCAACATCTGCTGAGTCATCAAAAAATGCAAGAGAGTTCCACAAAAACATCTACTTCTGCTCTATTGACTATGCCAAAGCCTTTGACTGCGTGGATCACAATGAACTGTAGAACGTTCTGAAAGAGAGGGGAATACCAGACCACCTGACCAGCCTCTTGAGAAACCTGTATGCAGGTCAGGAAGCAACAGTTAGAACTGGACATGGAACAACAGACTGGTTCCAAATAGGAAAAGGCTGTATATTGTCATCCTGCTTATTTAACTTATATGCAGAGTACATCATGAGAAATGCTGGGCTGGAAGAAGCACAAGCTCGAATCAAGATTGCCAGAAGAAATATCAATAACCTCATATATGCAGATGACACCACCCTTATGGCAGAAAGTGAAGAGGATCTGAAAAGCCTCTTGATGAAAGTGAAAGAGGAGAGTGGAAAAGTTGGCTTAAAGCTCAACATGCAGAAAACTAAGATCATGGCATCTGGTCCTATCACTTCATGGGAAATAGATCCCTGGAGAAACAGTGTCAGAGTTTATTTTGGGGGGCTCCAAAATCACTGTAGATGGTGATTGCAGCCATGAACTTAAAAGACGCTTACTCCTTGGAAGGAAAGTTATGACCAACCTAGAGAGCATATTCAAAAGCAGAGACATTACTTTGCCAACAAAGGTCCGTCTAGTCAAGGCTATAGTTTTCCCAGTAGTCATGTATGGACGTGAGAGTTGGACTGTGAAGAAAGCTGAGAGCCAAAGAATTGATGCTTTTGAACTGTGGTGTTGGAGAAGACTCTTGAGAGTCCCTTGGACTGCAAGGAGATCTAACCAGTCTTCTAAAGGAGATCAGCCCTGGGATTTCTTTGGAAGGAATGACGCTGAAGCTGAAACTCCAGTACTTTGGCCACCTCCTGTGAAGAGCTGACTCACTGGAAAAGACTCTGAACCTGGGAAGGATTGGGGGCAGGAGAAGGGGACAACAGAGGACGAGATGGCTGGATGGCATTACCGACTCGATGCATGAGTTTGAGTGAACTTGGGAGTTGGTGATGGACAGGGAGGCCTGGTGTGCTGCGATTCATGGGGTCGCAAAGAGTCAGACACGACTGAGCGACTGAAGTGAACTGAATTAAATAGTTATAGCTATTTAATAGCTATAGTTTAGTTATACAGTAGAATACTATATCTTCAATTTCATAAAATATGAAGTAGCTCTATAAGTAATGTTACATAATTACTTCAAGATACATTAATGAGTAAAAAAAAAAGTGAACTGAGGGAGGGAGATTCAAGAGGGAGGAGACATATGTACACCTATGATTACTTCATGTTGATATATGCCAAACCAAACCAATATTGTAAACCAATCATCAATCAATTAAAAACAAATAAATATTAAAAATTAAGTGAGCTTCAGGGCGTAAATACCTGTAATATAAATGTATAGACCATCTTCTAAAGGAGATCCAGTCTGGTTACAGGGCTTGCTTGCTTCAATAAGGAGAATTTGGTGTCTGAAGAAGAAGATAGAAAAAGAGATTTATTTTGATTATTTTAAATTCTTTTCCACATGACTGCATGATTTACTTTTTAAATAAAAAATAATACAGTTGTCTTTAAACAAAGGATATCTTTCTAAAGGAGTGTTTTTCCAGCAACAGAGACGTCAATGATCCATTGCTGGGGCAGTTTACATGTCTGAAGCAAGATCCAGGAGTGACACCCCATTATGTGGGCAGGATATGATGGCAGTCTTCACTCTCTAGAGGAATATTCTTTGTTGTTGTCCAGTGGATCAGTCATGTCCAATTCTTTGTGACCCCATGCACTGCAGCATGCCAGACTTCTCTGTCCTTCACCATCTCACAGCTTGTTCAAACTGATGTCCATTGAATTAGTGATGCCAACCAACCATCTCATCCTCTGTCATCCCCTTCTCCTCTTGCCTTCAGTCTTTCCCAGGATCAGGGTCTTTTGCAATGAGTCCACATTTTGTATCAGGTAGCCAAAGTACTGGAGCTTCAGTTTCAGCATCAGTCCTTCCAATGAATATTCAGGATTGATTTCCTTTAGGATTAACTGGTTTGATTTCCTTGCTGTCCAAGGGACTCTCAAGAGTTTTCTTGTGAATTGAGCTTGAAAGCATCAATTCATTGGTGTTCAGCCTTCTTTATGGTCCAACTCTCACATCCATACATAATTACTGGAAAAACCATAGCCTTGACTATACAGACATTTGTCAGCACAGTAATGTCTCTGATTTTTAATATGCTGTCTAGATTTGTTATCACTTTTCTTCCCAGGAGCAAGTGTCTTTTAATTTCATGGCTGCAGTCACTGTCCACATTGATTTCAGAGCTCAAGAAAATAGTCTCTCACTGCTTCCATTGCTTCCCCATCTATTTGCCATGAAGTGATGGGACCAGATGCCATGATCTTCATTTTTTTGAATGTTGAGTTTTAATCCAACTTTTTCACTCTCTTCTTTCATTTTCATCAAGAGACTTTTTAGTTTCTCTTCACTTTCTGCCATAAGGGTGGTGTCATCTGCATATCTGAGGTTATTGATAGTTCTGTTTGCAATCTTCGTTACAGCTTGTACTGCATCCAGCCTGGCATTTTCCATACTGTACTGCACATAAGTTAAATAAGCAGGGTGACAATATACAGCCTTGATGTACTCCTTTCCCAATTTGGAGCCAGTCCATTGTTCCATGGCTGGTTCTAACTGTTGCTTCTTGACCTGCATACAGGTTTCACAGGAGGCAGGTAAGGTGGTCTGGTATTCCCATCCCTTTAAGAATTTTCCACAGTTTGTTGTGATCCACACAAGGGCTTTAGCATAATCAGTGAAGCAGAAGTAGATGTTTTTCTGGAATTCTCTTGTTTCTTATGCAATGGATGTTGGCAATTTGATCTCTGGATTATTATAAAAGCAAACAGCAAAAACTGTCAAGAATCTGGAGAAATTAGAGTACTTGTACATTGCTGGTGGGAATATTAAATGGTTCAGCCTCTGTGGAAAATAGTACAGCAGTTTCTAAAAGCCATGGATTATCAATGATTCAGCAATTCCTCTTCTGGGTATATACACAAAATAACTGAATGCAAGGAATCAAGCAGATATTTTACACTCATAGTCACAGCAGCAATATTCACAACAGTGAAATGGTGAAAGCAACCGAAGTATTCTTCAGCTATGAGCAGATAAATAAAATTTTATATGCACAAACAATGCAACCTTTGGAAGGAAATTCTGACATGTTCTAAAACATGAATAAACCTTGAAGACAATATGATAGGTGAAATAAGCCAATCACAGAGGACAAATTTTATATGATTCCACTTATATGTTTCCTAGAGTAATAAAATTCAAAGATAAAAATTCTAATAGTCGGTTGCCAGGGGCTAGGGGAAAGTGGAATGGGAAGTTATTATTTAATGGGTATTGGAATTTCAGTTTGGGATAATGAAAAAGTTCTGGAGATGAATGCTGGTGATGGATGCATAACAATATGAATGTAATTAATGCCCAGAACTGTACACTTAGAGTGGTTAAGATGATCATTTTTATGTTATATA
>SJYW01034383.1:151674-172150 GCA_006410735.1 Raphicerus campestris | reverse complement strand
GTGTGTGTGTTAGTTGCTCGGTCATTTGCAACTCTTTGCAAACCCATGGACTGTAGCCCATCAGGCTCCTTTGTCCATGGAATTCTCCAGGCAAGAATACTGGAGTCGGTAGCCACCACCAAGTATACAGTTATTTAAAGGAGAGCCTGAGTCATTGATAGAGATACTAATGTTATTAATGAGTTTGGTATTTTTTAGTGCTTTTTAAAACCACTTCAATAACTACACAAGACAAATTATTATAATATTTATGTAGCCTGTATTATATTGCTAATGAAGTGAGTGAAATTTTCCAAGTTATTGCTGCTGTGTTGCTTTTTAATTTTGTATCATGGAAATATGATCATTTATATCCTGTTTGATAGGGGCCATTTATTACACTATAAGAAAGAAATCTCTTCTCACTAAAACAGCTAGAAATATTCTACTGACACTCCACCACAGCAACATGATAAAATGCATCTCAGATAACACTGGAAGGATGAAGACATAGAGTTTCTATTTAGATACTAGAGCACCTCTTAGATTTTTTCATGTTTGTTAGAGGTAAATTGGGTTATTACAATATCCAGGATGTACTAAGGAAGGTATATTATTCTATGATAAAAACTCAGACCTGAAATTTTACTTTATATAAATACATAAACAACACAGAACCACATAGTGTTAATAAGAGATACTAGACATTCCAATGCAAGTAACATGGTATCTACAGAGAAGAGTGAATGCTGAGCCTCAAAAAGAAATAGTCTCATTATCCCCACCTAGTAAGGGTTATCTGTAGGACCAGTATTTTGCCATTTAATTCCTGAATTTGTATCATCCCACTTTTACATGATGATTTTTACATGATGACTTGACCTCTATGGAGATTCTGATACCACATGCCCTTGGTGTCAGGAGACAACATTCATAACCTGCCAACTCTGGTTCTTGTTTTCCCTTCACTTAGAGATCTTCAGGCTTCCCTTGTGGCTCAGCTGGTAAAGAAACCACCTGCAATGCGGGACACCTGGGTTCAAACCCTGGGCTGGGAAGATCCCCTGGAGAAGGTAATAGCCATTCCAACATTCTGGCCTGGAGAAGTCCATGGACTATACAGTCCATGAGGTCACAAAGAGTCAGACATTAATGAGCAATTTTCACTTTACTTAGACATCTACAGATGGGAATCAGTGACTGGATTGCTGTATGGAATTCTGCTGGGTCACTTGGGGAATTACCATCCACAACACAGGACCTGGTTAGAATTAACCATACAGACCAAGCCACTGTCCATGCAACAGAAATTCTGGAATTACCATCACCAACAGCATCATCTGGACTGAGCTCCAGAGTTTAAGGAGAGGAAGGAAGACAAGGGCAGAGATAAAGAGAAGGAGTGTGCATTAAAGTACTTATTTTTTTAAATCTTTTATTTTGTTATTTTTTACTTTACAATATTGTATTGGTTTTCCCATACATCAAGAAGAATCCACCATGGGTGTATACGTGTTCCCAATCCTGAATCCCCTTCCCACCTCCCTCCCCATACCATCCCTCTGGGTCATTAGTAAGGCTTAGAGAGGATTGCAGTAGATGAAGGTGGCAGTAAAAGCTATCATAGCCCAAAAACAATGAACAAAATTTCTGAAATCCACAGGTGTTGAGTGTGTGCCATTGAAAAACATGGAAATGATTGCTGGTTTGATAAGCTTATAATCCAGTATGTAGGAAAAGACAAGAAAGAATCCAAGAATAGAAAGTATATTAATGCTATCTCTGCCATTTCCTCTGAAAGTAAGAACTGAACAATATGAAAAGGAATGACAAAAGCCATCTAGATTAGACTGTGTATTCAGGAAGATGCTGAGTTATCAGTACAGTTCAGTTCAGTTGCTCAGTCATGTCCGACTCTCTGTGACCCCATGAATCACAGCATGCCAGGCCTCCCTGTCCCTCACCATCTCCCGGAGGTCACTCAGACTCACATCCTTCGAGTCAGTGATGCCATCCAGCCATCTCATCCTCTGTCATCCTCTTCTCCTTCTGGCCCTAATCCCTCCCAGCATCACAGTCTTTTCCAATGAGTCAACTCTTCGCATGAGGTGGCCAAAGTACTGGCGTTTCATAGGCCTGTGTAATTATATGGTTTAATAGGCGAAGCAAAGAGTTGACATGACTGAGCAACTAAACACAGCACAACAGGTGAAGAGCTGTGGTGATTATCCAGTGCAGAAGGTACAGCTTATCCAAAGTTCCTGTATAATAAAAGCATTTGAATTTTGCAGGAAATGAAAAGACCAATGAGGCTGACACAGGGAAAACATAAAGAGCACTACTTCAAAGCTCATTATTTTGCTTAACTCTGTTTACTAGAATACTCAAAAATCTTTAAAACATGACAAGGTGATGGTGTGCTTTGTGTAGACACACCAGGTATGAACAATAACTAATACTACCTTGCTCTGTAGATTTCTTAAAGGGAAAGAAAATCAGAAGGGGAGAGATGAATGTGGCAATGGCAGAGAATTTTGGTCAAATCAAGGACTTTGAGAGAGAGTCAGAGGGTTTGGGCAGGGCATCTACCCAGGGCACAATCCCCACATCATGAGTGAGGATCCATAGTCTGCCTTCTTTCACCATAAAACCTGGTAATATATCTTTACCTTGAGTTTCTACAATGTCTTGAATTTTCTGCTCCCATATACTAAATAATTTATAAAAAGCAAGGTGTGAATTCAGAATTTCTCCTGTTTATTACAAATGGGATCTAATTAAACTTAAAAGTTTTTGCCTAGCAAAGGAAACCATAAATAAGATGAAAAAGCTCTCAGAATGGGAGAAACTAACTGCAGATGAAGCAACTGACAAAAGATCAGTCTCTAAAATATATAAGCAGCTCATGCAGCTCAATATCAGAAAAACAATCTAATGAAAAATGGGCAGGAGACCTAAGCAGATATTTCTCCAAATGGCCAAAACACACATGAAAAGATGTTCAATGCTGCTCATTATGAAAGAAATGCAAATCAAAACTACAATGATATATTATCTCATACCTGTCAGAATGATCATCAAAAACTATACAAACAATAAATGCTGAAGAGAATATGGAAAAAAGGGAACCCTCCTACACTTTTGGTCAGAATATTAATTGATATAGCCACTATGGAGAACAGTATGAAGATACCTTTAAAAAACTAGGAATAAAACTGCCACATGACTCAGCAATCCCACTACTGTGCAGGTACTCTGAGAAAATCATAATTCACAAAGACACATGTACCCCCAATGTTCACTGCAGCACTTTTTACAATAACTAGGACATAGACGCAACCTAAATGCCCACTCACAGATGAGTGGATAAAGAAGTTGTTTTACATACATACAATGGAATATTACTCAGCTATAAAGGAACAAATGTGAATCAGTTGAACTGAGGTGGTGAACGGAGAGCCTGTTATACAGAGTGAAGTAAGTTAGAAAGAGAAAAACAAATAGTATATATTAACACGTATACACGGAATCTAGAAAAATAGTACTGATAAATCTATCTGCAGGGAAGAAATGAAGATACAGACATTGAGAACAGACTTGTAGACACAGCAGGGGAAGAAGGGGCTGGAACAAACTGAGAGAGTAGCATTGACAAATATACACTGCTGCTGCTGCTAAGTCACTTTAGTCGTGTCCGACTCTGTGCAACCCCATAGACGGCAGCCCACCAGGCTCCCCCATCCCTGGGTTTCTCCAGGCAAGACCACTGGAGTGGGTTGCCATTTCCTTCTCCAATGCATGAAAGTAAAAAATGNTAGCATTGACAAATATACACTGCTGAGGCTGCTAAGTCGCTTCAGTCGTGTCCGACTCTGTGCAACCCCATAGACAGCAGCCCACCAGGCTCCCCCATCCCTGGCTTTCTCCAGGCAAGACCACTGGAGTGGGCTGCCATTTCCTTCTCCAATGCATGAAAGTAAAAAATGAAAGTGAAGTCGCTCAATCATTTCTGACTCTTAGCAACCCCATGGACTGCAGCCTACCAGGCCCCTCCATCCATGGGATTTTCCAGGCAAGAGTACCGGAGAAGGGTGCCATTGCCTTTTCCGATACTATGTGTAAAATAGCCCATGGGAAACTGCCGTGAAACACAGGGAGCCCAGCCTAGTTCTCTGTGATGAGTTAAAAGTGTGGGATGGGGGAGGGAATGGAAAGGCAGTTCAAGAGGTAGGTTCTACAGTAGAAATCAATGCAATTTTGTAAAGCAATTATTCTCAAATTCAAAATAAATTAAAACAGGAAGAAAAAAACAAAGACTTCATCAAAAAATTAGATGTAACAAAGATAAGGTCATGGTGTTTTAAGAGACTTTGTGGTTGAAGAGCACCTAAGAAAATTACAGAAGTCTGTTTTTCAGAAGTGGTTACATTTGGAGCAACATATTTTGGGGAACAAATTCCTCATAACAATAATGTTGTAGATGTAAAGATGGACCTTTTTAAAAATAATAATAAATCTATGATTAATGATGGATGGTCTTGAACCACCTGATGACTCAGATGGTGGACTGAGGTTTTTGAGAGTGGAAACCTCACAGAACCCCTTTCTCATGAGATTTTCTGTAGGCTCTGGTTTGTGCCTGGCTTGCAATTCCAGTACAAAAGTCTTTCTTGTGGTGGCTTGACTCTGTCTTTTTTGGATGTAGGCAATGCCAGGAAGTAGACTGAGATGAGGAAATATAGTGTGTTTGGGGCTGGCTGTTTTGTTCTGTTTTTTCCCTTGGTTTTGTTTTATTTCCCCACTAAAAAGTTTGCATCAGGAAAATGAAGGCTGCTGTGCCTCAGAAGAGAGTTTACAAAGGTTAAGAGACTCCGTGTGCTCAAAATGGTTCTATAATACTGAATTTTTTAATTACAAAATAAAATACTCTTTGACAAGAACAGACTCACAGACCTATCAGAGTCCATGGTTGCCAAAATTCTGGAGCCTTGCATTAGAGTCAACTAGGAGACACTTTTGACTTTACAATCTAGCAACATCAATCTAGCAAAAATTTGTGTATTATTATTATGTAGACATACAGAAGAGTTAACAGAGTTACCCACGGGACCTCATTTAAGACAGGGGGAGAAAGTAGGGATACAGTCTTTCTTATTAGGGAATTCTGAAATGTCTTCTACTCACTACAATTTGTAATTCTGCTTATTCAAAGTGAGTAGAAAACTGAGTTTACTTTCTGTGGTCTGAAGGCCTCCCACTTTGTTCTGGGACCCCATAAGCAAGGAACTTGCAGCCCAAAGGTGTCTGTGGCACTCTTTGGACACCCAAGGAGAGTAAGTCTGCTTAGAGAGTGATATTAAAATTTCAATTACATAGCCATTTTGCAAATAAGCTCTGAGTTTATGTCCCCAGGCAACTTTAGAAGAGGTCACAATGTTGCTTTAGGTGTTGGGTTTTGGAAAAGGGTATAATTTGAGGTCCCTTTTACTTCTCTTTTTCAAGAAAAACAAGGCCAGCTCCTGGTTTTCTAACCACAATCAGTTTCATATTAAATTATTTCCTGAACTTTCACCTTCTAACAGAGAAGTGCTCTGAAATGGTTTGAACTGTATTCTATACTGGAAAATGTCGCACATTTTGGAAGTTAATTCTTCTACAGTTTAAGTGCTGTTATTTTAGATTATTGCAATCTAGTATACATTTTCCAATAGATATGCCATAACAATATTTTATAATACTATTAATATATTTTATTAATCTTATTTAAATAATTCTCATTGTATTATTTTATGCACCTTTACTCCCTTAGTATTTTAGCTAATCTATTTGTGTACACACACACACAACTGAAATCTTGTCAAAAACCTTTCCTTTCAAAATTTTGTCTAGACTCCCTAAGATACTGCTATTTAGTGATTGCTATTATTAATGATTTTATCAATTATTTTTCTAAGTACTGTTTTATACTTAAAATATTATAGAACTATATATACGAATGCAGCTAACATACTAACCTATAAATTCTTTTGTGTACATATTTATATCCTNACTGAAATCTTGTCAAAAATCTTTCCTTTCAAAATTTTGTCTAGACTCCCTAAGATACTGCTATTTAGTGATTGCTATTATTAATGATTTTATCAATTATTTTTCTAAGTACTGTTTTATACTTAAAATATTATAGAACTATATATACGAATGCAGCTAACATACTAACCTATAAATTCTTTTGTGTACATATTTATATCCTATATATCCCTGGTGGCTCAGAGGTTAAAGCGTCTGCCTGCAATGCAGGAGACCTGGGTTCGATCCCTGGGTTAGGAAGATCCCCTGGAGAAGGAAATGGCAACCCACTCCAGTATTCTTGCTTGGAGAATCCCATGGATGGAGGAGCCTGGTGGGCTACAGTCCACTGGGTTGCAGAGAGTCGGGCACGACTGAGCGACTTCACTCATATATATTTTGAATATATATATATCCTAATGAATATATGAGAAAGAACTATTGTAAATGCACAAGTGGATGACAAAGTAGAGGATGAATGAGAAAGTAATGTACAGAAATATCAAGTCACTATGTTGTATAATTGGAACTAACAGTGTTAGAGGCCAGTTACTCTTCAAAAACAAACTCATTAAAAAGAGATCATATTGCTGTCCAGTGGAGATGGGGGTGGGGAAGAGGAACTGGATGAAGGCAGTCAAAAGGTACAAACATACAGCTGTAAGATAAGTAATATGGATGCAATGAACACCGTGATTAATACAATTAAGACTGATGTATGCTACATATGAAAGAGAATAAATTTTAAGAGTTCTCATGACAAGAATAAAACAGTTTTTCTACTGTTCAGTTCTGTATCTATGATAGATGATGGATGTTCACTAAATTTGTGATGGTAATAAATCATTATACTATACACCTTAAACTTATACACTGCTGTATTTCAATTGTTCAATAAAATTGAAAGAAAAAATAGTGGTAGAGACTGATGTTTTACCTAACATTTATTGATTTATTAATCTACCCTTCATATCCAGGCAACTACAACCTTAGCATGAATCTATACGCAAAAGAGATCTTTTGTAGCAAATAATGTATGTATTTCCATACACAGCTTGGTTTCACTACATTCCAAAGAAATGCGTTAGAATCGTGTGTGTAAGGTCACTGACTTTAAACTGCTTGTTTCACCTTATGTATTTATTTAATGTACAAATTCAGAGTTATTTTTGATAATAATAAATCCCAATTTGTATATATTTTGTATAAGTTTTCATAAAGTTCTATGTACTTTCATCTTATACTTTCTCAATTTCTTCCTTCCTTCCTCCTTTCCTCCTTTATTTTTCCTTCCTCTTTCCCTCTCTCCTTTTTCTCCCTTTCTCCCTCCCTCTCTTTTCTCCTCTACCTAGCTATAAAATTGATATACTCCCTATTCTTCTACCACTTATATGATATATAAATATATGATTTATATATAAATCTATGATTTTCAACATCTATGATCGAAAGCCTATGTTGTATTTAGTCAGAGTCATATATGTCTATGCGTGAGAAGGTATCAATGTTATTTTTGGCATTGTTTGGATCATTAAGAATTAATTCTTAAGACAGAGCTAACTTGCCAGGCTTAATTTTAAAATAAATTTATTATGATACTAGGAATTAAGAAGGGAAGAGATGCCTATTTAAAATTATGCATTCAGGCTTATCATAACCTTGACAAAAATGATCGCTTCAGGCTGAAACTTTCCAAGTTTGGTCTCCATCGAGAGTGCTACCAAAAATGAAGGTATTTGGGCTTCATTTATTTTTATGTTACCTGTGCACCAAGATGGGAAAACAGTACTTAAGTTTTTAAATCTCAGATTTCTACACTGCTCTGTTTTAACTTATATTTGAACACTAATTCATGGAAATACCCTGGTAAGCTTTGAATACTACTGTGTGGCTTTTAGTTCTCAGTAATATTCTGTGTGCGCTGTGCTCATTTGCTTCAATTGTCATACTCTCTGTGACCCTATGGACTGTAGCCCACCAGACTCTCCAGGCAAGAATACTGGAGTGGGTTGCCATGCCCTCTTCCAGGGGATCTTCCTGACCCAGGAATTGAACCTGTCTCCAGCACTGCAAGTGGATTATTTACCACTGAGCCACCAGGGAATCATATTCAGTAATACTCTGACTTGAGCTAAATTTGTTAAGAGAGATGGTTTCTGCTTACATGTTTTATAGATTTGACCTTAAGACACAATTAGGCTCAGACGGTAAGGCGTCTGCCTACACTGCGGGAGACCTGGGTTCGAGCGCTGGGTCGGGAGGATCCTCTGGAGAAGGAAATGGCAACCCACTCCAGTACTCTTGCCTGGAAAATCCCATGGACGGAGGAGCCCGGTAGGCTACAGTCCATGGGGTCACAAAGAGTTGGACACGACTGAGTGACTTTACTACTTCACTACTATATCATGATGTATTTGTAAATATGTAATATTAACATTGGTATCTGAAACACATTTAAGTATATTTTCTTAAAATTTTATCCATATAATAACAACAAAATAAAAATATGGCTCACATGTCTTAAGTTGACCTTTAAAAAATTACATTGTACTGATTTTCTTCCATATACTTGCTCAGTAATATAGNCACTGCTCTGTTTTAACTTATATTTGAACACTAATTCATGGAAATACCCTGGTAAGCTTTGAATACTACTGTGTGGCTTTTAGTTCTCAGTAATATTCTGTGTGCGCTGTGCTCATTTGCTTCAATTGTCATACTCTCTGTGACCCTATGGACTGTAGCCCACCAGACTCTCCAGGCAAGAATACTGGAGTGGGTTGCCATGCCCTCTTCCAGGGGATCTTCCTGACCCAGGAATTGAACCTGTCTCCAGCACTGCAAGTGGATTATTTACCACTGAGCCACCAGGGAATCATATTCAGTAATACTCTGACTTGAGCTAAATTTGTTAAGAGAGATGGTTTCTGCTTACATGTTTTATAGATTTGACCTTAAGACACAATTAGGCTCAGACGGTAAGGCGTCTGCCTACACTGCGGGAGACCTGGGTTCGAGCGCTGGGTCGGGAGGATCCTCTGGAGAAGGAAATGGCAACCCACTCCAGTACTCTTGCCTGGAAAATCCCATGGACGGAGGAGCCCGGTAGGCTACAGTCCATGGGGTCACAAAGAGTTGGACACGACTGAGTGACTTTACTACTTCACTACTATATCATGATGTATTTGTAAATATGTAATATTAACATTGGTATCTGAAACACATTTAAGTATATTTTCTTAAAATTTTATCCATATAATAACAACAAAATAAAAATATGGCTCACATGTCTTAAGTTGACCTTTAAAAAATTACATTGTACTGATTTTCTTCCATATACTTGCTCAGTAATATAGAGTCANGGCTTGACTCTGTCTTTTTTGGATGTAGGCAATGCCAGGAAGTAGACTGAGATGAGGAAATATAGTGTGTTTGGGGCTGGCTGTTTTGTTCTGTTTTTTCCCTTGGTTTTGTTTTATTTCCCCACTAAAAAGTTTGCATCAGGAAAATGAAGGCTGCTGTGCCTCAGAAGAGGCACATTTACAAAGGTTAAGAGACTCTGTGTGCTCAAAATGGTTCTATAATACTGAATTTTTTAATTACAAAATAAAATACTCTTTGACAAGAACAGACTCACAGACCTATCAGAGTCCATGGTTGCCAAAATTCTGGAGCCTTGCATTAGAGTCAACTAGGAGACACTTTTGACTTTACAATCTAGCAACATCAATCTAGCAAAAATTTGTGTATTATTATTATGTAGACATACAGAAGAGTTAACAGAGTTACCCATGGGACCTAATTTAAGACAGGGGGAGAAAGTAGGGATACAGTCTTTCTTATTAGGGAATTCTGAAATGTCTTCTACTCACTACAATTTGTAATTCTGCTTATTCAAAGTGAGTAGAAAACTGAGTTTACTTTCTGTGGTCTGAAGGCCTCCCACTTTGTTCTGGGACCCCATAAGCAAGGAACTTGCAGCCCAAAGGTGTCTGTGGCACTCTTTGGACACCCAAGGAGAGTAAGTCTGCTTAGAGAGTGATATTAAAATTTCAATTACATAGCCATTTTGCAAATAAGCTCTGAGTTTATGTCCCCAGGCAACTTTAGAAGAGGTCACAATGTTGCTTTAGGTGTTGGGTTTTGGAAAAGGGTATAATTTGAGGTCCCTTTTACTTCTCTTTTTCAAGAAAAACAAGGCCAGCTCCTGGTTTTCTAACCACAATCAGTTTCATATTAAATTATTTCCTGAACTTTCACCTTCTAACAGAGAAGTGCTCTGAAATGGTTTGAACTGTATTCTATACTGGAAAATGTCGCACATTTTGGAAGTTAATTCTTCTACAGTTTAAGTGCTGTTATTTTAGATTATTGCAATCTAGTATACATTTTCCAATAGATATGCCATAACAATATTTTATAATACTATTAATATATTTTATTAATCTTATTTAAATAATTCTCATTGTATTATTTTATGCACCTTTACTCCCTTAGTATTTATTAGGAAAATATCATGGCATTTTAGCTAATCTATTTGTGTACACACACACACAACTGAAATCTTGTCAAAAATCTTTCCTTTCAAAATTTTGTCTAGACTCCCTAAGATACTGCTATTTAGTGATTGCTATTATTAATGATTTTATCAATTATTTTTCTAAGTACTGTTTTATACTTAAAATATTATAGAACTATATATACGAATGCAGCTAACATACTAACCTATAAATTCTTTTGTGTACATATTTATATCCTATATATCCCTGGTGGCTCAGAGGTTAAAGCGTCTGCCTGCAATGCAGGAGACCTGGGTTCGATCCCTGGGTTAGGAAGATCCCCTGGAGAAGGAAATGGCAACCCACTCCAGTATTCTTGCTTGGAGAATCCCATGGATGGAGGAGCCTGGTGGGCTACAGTCCACTGGGTTGCAGAGAGTCGGGCACGACTGAGCGACTTCACTCATATATATTTTGAATATATATATATCCTAATGAATATATGAGAAAGAACTATTGTAAATGCACAAGTGGATGACAAAGTAGAGGATGAATGAGAAAGTAATGTACAGAAATATCAAGTCACTATGTTGTGTAATTGGAACTAACAGTGTTAGAGGCCAGTTACTCTTCAAAAACAAACTCATTAAAAAGAGATCATATTGCTGTCCAGTGGAGATGGGGGTGGGGAAGAGGAACTGGATGAAGGCAGTCAAAAGGTACAAACATACAGCTGTAAGATAAGTAATATGGATGCAATGAACACCGTGATTAATACAATTAAGACTGATGTATGCTACATATGAAAGTTAGAGAATAAATTTTAAGAGTTCTCATGACAAGAATAAAACAGTTTTTCTACTGTTCAGTTCTGTATCTATGATAGATGATGGATGTTCACTAAATTTGTGATGGTAATAAATCATTATACTATACACCTTAAACTTATACACTGCTGTATTTCAATTGTTCAATAAAATTGAAAGAAAAAATAGTGGTAGAGACTGATGTTTTACCTAACATTTATTGATTTATTAATCTACCCTTCATATCCAGGCAACTACAACCTTAGCATGAATCTATACGCAAAAGAGGTCTTTTGTAGCAAATAATGTATGTATTTCCATACACAGCTTGGTTTCACTACATTCCAAAGAAATGCGTTAGAATCGTGTGTGTAAGGTCACTGACTTTAAACTGCTTGTTTCACCTTATGTATTTAATGTACAAATTCAGTTATTTTTGATATTATTATAAATCCCAATTTGTATATATTTTGTATAAGTTTTCATAAAGTTCTATGTACTTTCATCTTATACTTTCTCAATTTCTTCCTTCCTTCCTCCTTTCCTCCTTTATTTTTCCTTCCTCTTTCCCTCTCTCCTTTTTCTCCCTTCCTCCCTCCCTCTCTTTTCTCCTCTACCTAGCTATAAAATTGATATACTCCCTATTCTTCTACCACTTATATGATATATAAATATATGATTTATATATAAATCTATGATTTTCAACATCTATGATTGAAAGCCTATGTTGTATTTAGTCAGAGTCATATATGTCTATGCGTGAGAAGGTATCAATGTTATTTTTGGCATTGTTTGGATCATTAAAAATTAATTCTTAAGACAGAGCTAACTTGCCAGGCTTAATTTTAAAATAAATTTATTATGATACTAGGAATTAAGAAGGGAAGAGATGCCTATTTAAAATTATGCATTCAGGCTTATCATAACCTTGACAAAAATGATCGCTTCAGGCTGAAACTTTCCAAGTTTGGTCTCCATCGAGAGTGCTACCAAAAATGAAGGTATTTGGGCTTCATTTATTTTTATGTTACCTGTGCACCAAGATGGGAAAACAGTACTTAAGTTTTTAAATCTCAGATTTCTACACTGCTCTGTTTTAACTTATATTTGAACACTAATTCATGGAAATACCCTGGTAAGCTTTGAATACTACTGTGTGGCTTTTAGTTCTCAGTAATATTCTGTGTGCGCTGTGCTCATTTGCTTCAATTGTCATACTCTCTGTGACCCTATGGACTGTAGCCCACCAGACTCTCCAGGCAAGAATACTGGAGTGGGTTGCCATGCCCTCTTCCAGGGGATCTTCCTGACCCAGGAATTGAACCTGTCTCCAGCACTGCAAGTGGATTATTTACCACTGAGCCACCAGGGAATCATATTCAGTAATACTCTGACTTGAGCTAAATTTGTTAAGAGAGATGGTTTCTGCTTACATGTTTTATAGATTTGACCTTAAGACACAATTAGGCTCAGACGGTAAGGCGTCTGCCTACACTGCGGGAGACCTGGGTTCGAGCGCTGGGTCGGGAGGATCCTCTGGAGAAGGAAATGGCAACCCACTCCAGTACTCTTGCCTGGAAAATCCCATGGACGGAGGAGCCCGGTAGGCTACAGTCCATGGGGTCACAAAGAGTTGGACACGACTGAGTGACTTTACTACTTCACTACTATATCATGATGTATTTGTAAATATGTAATATTAACATTGTTATCTGAAACACATTTAAGTATATTTTCTTAAAATTTTATCCATATAATAACAACGAAATAAAAATATGGCTCACATGTCTTAAGTTGACCTTTAAAAAATTACATTGTACTTATTTTCTTCCATTTACTTGCTCAGTAATATAGAGTCACATTAATTAAAACTTTTTTATGAATTCTCTCTAGAATTGAGTCTCAACTTTTGTTAACAAGATAATCAAATAGATTACTCTAGATATGTGTGTTGATCACCTTAGGATTTCTTTTACCATAGTAAATTGGTCAAGAATATGACTGCCATTAGTTGCTGACTGGCTAGGCACATTAAAGATCCTCTAAGGAAGAAATCCTTTTGAAAAGTAAAGGGAGCAAAGAGACCTTGCTGATGCTGATCACCTTTATACCTGTCCCCAGCTTGTGTTCAGTACAATTTAGAACATGTTAGGAATTTCTGACTTTGCTCAGTTTTGTGTGTGTGTGTGTGTTTCTTTTATATATATATATATGAAATATATGTATATCATATGTATATGGGCTACCCAGGAGGCGCCACTGGGACCTGCCTGCCAACGCAGGAGATGTAAGTGACAAGGGTTTGATTCCTGGGTCGGGATGATCCCCTGGAGGAGGGCACAGTAACCCACTCCAGTATTTTTGCCTAGAGAATCCCCATGGACAGAGGATCCTGATAGGTTACAGTCCATATATGTCAGGTTCTCAGAAACAATATTAATTAGAGATAGACTCTAAAAAGCAACAATATCTAAATAGTTAATATAATATGGTAGTTTCTCCAGTCAAGAAAATTCAACTCTTTAAGACGTCCTGAATTGGAAGAAACACTAACTCAAGTAACTGACAACTTTTTATTTTATCATAGAAAAGTTCAAATAAGTTTCCATTTTACTTTACAGAAATGGATATAGCTAGCTTTCTACATTTTATTAGAATGCTGCTGTAAGAAGTTCATCTTATATGGATATAGAAATAATTCATTTAGTAAAAAATTAACTTGAGTGACTCTTGGAATTATTACTCATCTTACATGTCTCTTTATTTTAAAAATATTTTTCCTACTTTAAATGAAGGATTTTTTCCAGAAACTTTGGTTTAAAGATTATTTTGGAAACATCACAATATTAAAAATATATAGAAAGTCTACTATTTAAATCTAAGTTAAACTTTTATTTCAGGAGTAAAATCATCCTAAGGACTCTAAAAATGCCAACTGTACACCCTTTGTATTATGGCTTCCATAAAGTCTAATTACTTTTCCTATTGAGAAGGAATATATATCAAATAGCCTGCTGCCATTACCAGTGATAGCTTGCCAGGTGTTCACAGTTTATCACTGTCACAATATTTCAAAGACCTATGTGAAATAATGTATAGTAAAGAATTGTCTAAGCAGGTTCCAAATCATAATTTTTAATTCTTACATGTAAACTCCTATGTGTGTGACCACTGTGTCAAGAGATATACTAGGGACTATTTTCAGAAAAAAATTATTAAGTATAGAAAATTATTTGATGTCATGATGTATCAAGTGAGTCTATGTAATTATTTATGTTTTCAGTTTAATATCTATAGAGAGGAAGCGGGCTTTAAGAATTTGGCAGCTTAATACTTTCCATCATTATCCTTATTTTGTAATCTTCAACAAATTCAATAGAAGATTTTTTTTAATTCCCCTTCAAAATTTCAGCTGAATATATCTGTGTGTGTGTGTACACAGAAGTGAAAATATAATTAGAACAAATTTTAAAAGTTATGGGCATAACAAAATCATTCAAGAGAAAATGTTTACTCCCAGAATTTAACACTGATACAAAAAAAAAAAAAAAAGGTTCTTTTAATAGTTACAGGAAACTTGAGACTACTTGGTAACAGCAACCTTTAGAAAAAGCTCACAAGAGGACCTTACTCAATCAGATTTGAATTCAAAGTTCTCTGTGGCTTAAGTTTGGGTTGGAATAGACTCCCCACAGACGAAGAAACAGAAAATAAAAGTAATCCTTCAGTGATTTTCACTCACTAGGCAACCACTTCCTAATTCTCACTGCTATACCATTTGCTATACCTCATTCTTTCCAGGTGACTTTTATGCACGTTATGTATCAACCCTCCTTTAATAATACTACCTTTACATTTAAGAGGCCAAAGAATAAATGAGCATTGATAGTTTCCTCAGTATATGAGTGCCAAGAATCACTACTCCTGAGTAGGTAAGACATAGAAAATCAAAATAAACCTTTAGTGATACATTTAACTTGATTCTACACATATTAAACAAAGTCTGGCCAAAGTGATAAAAATTCAAAAAGAAAACTATACTTCTTTTTCCTTAAAATGTTACAATATAATGTGTGTACGACTGTATTTTTCTAATGTGATAAATTTGTGATACATATTCTATCATGAAAGCCATAGCTCTAAGACTTTTCTAAGATAATACACACATCATATTTTCCACATTATCTTTTCCATCATTATATTTGTACCTTTTATACCTCCTATACTATTTTTTAATGTTAGAATAGTCATAGTGTATATCTCTAATGGAAAGATGAAAATGGGCTNTGTCCAGTTCTAACTGTTGCTTCTTGACCGGCATACAAATTTCTCAAAAGGCAGATCAGATGGCCTGGTATTCCCATCTAGAAGAATTTTCCACAGTTCATTGTGATCCACACAGTCAAAGGCTTTAGTGTAGTCAATAAAGCAGAAGTAGATGTTTTTCTGGAACTCTCTTGCTTTTTCAGTGATCCAGTAATGTTGGCAATTTGATCTCTGGTTCCTCTGCCTTTTCTAAAACCAGCTTGATTATCTCTAAGTTCATGGTTCACATATTATTGAAGCTTGGCTTAGAGAATTTTGAGCATTACTTTACTAGTGTGTGAGATGAGTGCAACCATGTGGTAGTTTGAGCATTCTTTGGCATTGCATTTTTGGGAGATTGGAGAGAAAACTGACCTTTTCCAGTGCTGTGGCCACTGCTGAGTTTTCCAAATTTGCTGGCATATTGAGGGCAGTACTTTCACAGCATCATCTTTTAGGAGTTGAAATAGCTCAACTGGAATTCCATCATCTCCACTTGCTTTGTTTGTAGTGATCTTTCCCAAGGCCCACTTGACTTCACATTCCAGGATGTCTGGCTATAGGTGAGTGATCATGTCACTGTCAATATCTGGGTGGTGAAGATCTTTTTTGTATAGTTGTTCTGTGTATTCTTGCCACCACTTCTTAATATCTTCCACTTCTGTTAGTCCATACCATTTCTGTCCTTTATTGTGTCCATCTTTGCATAAAATGTTCCCTTGGTATCTCTAGTTTTTTGACGAGATCTCTAGTCTTTCCCTTTCTATTGTTTTCCTCTATTTCTATGCACTGATCACTGAGGAAGGCTTTATTATTTCTCCTTGCTGTTCTTTGGAACTCTGCATTCAAATGGCTATATTTTCCCTTTTCTCCTTTGCTTTTCATTTTTCTTCTCTTCACAGCTATTTGTAAGCCCTCCTCAGACAACCATTTTGCTTTTTTTGCATTTCTTTTTCTTAGGGATGGTCCTGATCCCTGTCTCCTGTACAATATCATGAACCTCATTCCATAGTTTGTCAGGCACTCTGTCAGATCTATTCCCTTAAATCTATTTTTCACTTCCACTGTATAATCATAAGGGATTTGATTTAGGTCATACCTGAATGGTCTAGTGGTTTTCCCCACTTTCAATTTCAGTCTGAATTTGGCATTAAGGAGTTTATGATCTGAGCCTCAGTCAGCCCCTGTTCTTGTTTTTGCTGACAGTATAGAGCTTTCCATCTTTGGCTACAAAGAATATAATCAATCTGATTTGGGTGTTGACCATCTATAATGTCCATGTGTAGACTTCCCTTGTGTTGTTGGAAGAGGGTGTTTGCTATGACCAGTGCATTTTCTTGGCAAAACTCTATTAGCCTTTGCCCTGCTTCATTATCTACTCCAAGGCCAAATTTGCCTGTTACTCCAGGTGTTTCTTGACTCTCTACTTTTTGTGTGTGTCAGTCCCCTATAATGAAAACGACATATTTTTCGTGTATTAGTTTTAGAAGGTCTTGTAGGTCTTCATAGAACTGTTCAACTTCATCTTCTTAAGCATTACTGATTGGGGCATAAACTTGGACTACCGTGACATTGAATGGTTTGCCTTGGAGATGGAAAGAGTTCATTCTGCATTTTTGAGATTGTATCCAAGTAATACATTTTGGACTTTCGTTTATTATGATGATTACTGTCTGNCAGTCTCCTATAATGAAAAGGACATATTTTTTGTGTATTAGTTTTAGAAGGTCTTGTAGGTCTTCACAGAACTGTTCAACTTCATCTTCTTAAGCATTACTGGTTGGGGCATAAACTTGGATTACCGTGACATTGAATGGTTTGCCTTGGAGATGAAAAGAGTTCATTCTGCATTTTTGAGATTGTATCCAAGTAATACATTTTGGACTTTCGTTTATTATGATGATTACTGTCTGTACTTCTTCTAAGAGATTCTTACCCACCGTAGTAGATATAATGCTTTTCTGCATTAAATTCACCTATTCCATTCCATTTTAGTTTGCTTATTCCTAAAATGTCGATGTTCACTCTTGCCATCTCCTGTTTGGTCTCTTTCAATTTGTCTTGATTCATGGACCTAACATTTCAGGTGTCCATGCAATATTGTTTTTTACAGCATCAGACTTTACTCCATCACCCATCACATCCATAACAGGGTACTGTTTTTGCTTTGGCTGTGTCTCTCCATTCTTTCTGAAGTTATGTCTCCACTCTTCTATAGTAGCATATTGGGCATCTACTGGCCTGGGGAGTTCATCTCTCAGTGTCTCTCTCTCTCTCTTTTTTTTTTTTTTTTTTTTTTTTTNCTGTTTTTGCTTTGGCTGTGTCTCTCCATTCTTTCTGAAGTTATGTCTCCACTCTTCTATAGTAGCATATTGGGCATCTACTGGCCTGGGGAGTTCATCTCTCAGTGTCTTTTTTTTTTTTTTGCCTTTTCATACTGTTCATGGGGTTTTAAAGCAAGAATACTGAAGTGATTTGCCACTCCCATCTCCAATGAATCACATTTTGTCAGAACTTTCCACCATGACTTGTCCATCTTAGGTGGCCCTACAAAGCATGGCTCATAGTTTCACTGAGTTAGACAAGATGGTGTTTTCTGATCTTGGACATGGGGTATCTACTCATGGCCACTTGCTCCAGTGCCACACAGCTGCTGCTCACTCCAGCGGCACACAGCTTATTTTTAAAGTAAATTCATATTTAAACGTTTCAGCAAACAAAACATTTTCAAAAGGATCTATAGAATTCCTTCAAATATGATCCTTGGAAAATATTTTTGAAAAAAGTGTGTTTCACAGATAGATTTTGCTCAAAAAGTAAATATCTCTGCCAACTATTTTTTATCCAAAATGCAAACTGATAGAGAAGAAATTGTCATTTTTCTCAATTTTTTAATCTCAATGAAGATAAATGAAACTTTCATTGCATATATATTATACCCATGTGTGTGTTACTTTGAGTTTCTTTGCTATCCCCTATAAAGTGTACCTGAACACATTGCTGAATGAACTCTACTCATTTTTACTATGTTTCAGATATAAATCAAATGTATTCATTTAGCCTAAACAGTGAAGGAATTCAATATGAAAGAATATTTTATTAAAATAAAATGCCAGACCACCTTTGCAATGCTTTCTATTGCAGTCCAAATCTAGAAATGGACCTAATAATTGAGTGTTCTTATATGGTGGAATTATCTCCTCACTTTCTGAAATTACAGCATTGTATCACTTGTGTATTAAGCCACAAAAAGTGTACATTTGGGTATTGAAATATGATGCATAACGTATATGGTTTCTTAAAAAGTGACATATTAAATGTATTTCTGGAAAAAATAAAGAAGTGTACAACCTGGGTTTTCTTATTAGGATTAAGAAGAAATATACCTAATGTATATTTTCTACCTTTATTACACTTTGCAGTTTTTATTTCCTCCATTATTCCATGATCCCAAATAGGTATCTAAACATAAGGAAGGCAGACTGTTTTTACAGCTGCTCTTACAAAGTTATACCTATGCCCTGTAGACCACACAGAGGGAGCACAATTGTTTAACTGTTAAAGCAATACCAAAGACAGTTCAGTCAAGGTTATTTAATTCCCTTACTCAACAATCACACAGAGTTGGACACGACTGAAGTGACTTAGCAGCAGTAGCAGCAACAATCATCTCTGCATGCATATACTTGTCAGCATAAGAATAGAAATAGAGGTGGAGAAAGTGGAAGCAGATTTTATTTTCATGAGCTCCAAAATCACTGCGGATGGCGACTGCAGTCATGACATTAAAGGACACTTCCTCCTTGGAAGGAAAGCTATGACAAACCTAGAGAACGTTTTAAAAAGCAAAGTCAAAGCCATGATTTTTTCAGTAGTTATGTACAGATGTGAGAGTTGGACCGTAAAGAAGGTTAAGCACTGAAGAACTGCTGCTTTTGAATTGTGGTGCTAGAGAAGACTCTTTTTTTCTTTTTCTTTTTTTTTTTTTTAGGAAAGATAACTGAATTTTTTATTATTTTTTTACTTTACAATATTGTATTGGTTTTGCCATACATCAACATGAATCAACCATGCGTGTACACGTGTTCCCAATCCTGAACCCCCCTCCCACTTCCCTCCCTGTACCATCCCTCTGGGTCATCCCAGTGCACCAGCCCCAAGCATCCTGTATCCTTCATCAAACCTGGACTGGCAATTCATTTCTTATATGATACTATATGTGTTTCAATGCCATTCTCCCAAATCATCCCACCCTCTCCCTCTCCCACAGAGTTCAAAAGACTGTTATATACATCTATGTCTCTTTTGCTCTCTCGCATATAGGGTTATCATTACCGTCTTTCTAAATTCCATATATATGTGTTAGTATACTGTATTGGTGCTTTTCTTTCTGGCTTACTTCAGTCTGTATAATAGGCTCCAGTTTCATCCACCTCATTAGAACTGATTCAAATGTATTCTTTTTAATGGCTGAGTAATACTTCAACTGTATATGTATCACAGCTTTCTTATCCATTCATCTGCTGATGGACATCTAGGTTGCTTCCATATCCGGGCTATTATAAACAGTACTGAGATGAACATTGGAATACACATGTCTCTTTCAATTCTGGTTTCCTTGGTGTGGATGCCCAGTAGTGGGATTGCTGGGTCATAAGGCAGTTCTATTTGTAGTTTTTTAAGGAATCTCCACACTGTTCTCCATAGTGGCTGTACTAGTTTGCACTCCCACCAACAGTGTAAGAGGGTTCCCTTTTCTCTACACCCTCTCCAGCCTTTATTGCTTGTAGACTTTTGGATTGCAGCCATTCTAACTGGTGT
>SJYW01034383.1:139214-150613 GCA_006410735.1 Raphicerus campestris | reverse complement strand
CTGTATATGTATCACAGCTTTCTTATCCATTCATCTGCTGATGGACATCTAGGTTGCTTCCATATCCGGGCTATTATAAACAGTACTGAGATGAACATTGGAATACACATGTCTCTTTCAATTCTGGTTTCCTTGGTGTGGATGCCCAGTAGTGGGATTGCTGGGTCATAAGGCAGTTCTATTTGTAGTTTTTTAAGGAATCTCCACACTGTTCTCCATAGTGGCTGTACTAGTTTGCACTCCCACCAACAGTGTAAGAGGGTTCCCTTTTCTCTACACCCTCTCCAGCCTTTATTGCTTATAGACTTTTGGATCGCAGCCATTCTGACTGGCATGAAATGGACTCTTGAGACACCCATGGACAGCAAGGAGATCAAACTAGTCAATTCTAAAGGCAATTAACCATGATAATTCATTGGGAGGACTGAAGCTAAAGTGCCAGTACTTTAGCTTGGCACTCTTTTCCAAGAACCTGATGCTGGGAAAGACTGAAGGCAAAAGCAGAAGAGAGCAACATAGCATGGATGGTTAGATAGCATCACTGACCCAATTGACATAAATTTGAGCAAATAATAGATGATAGTGAAGGACAGGGAAGCTTTGCGTGTCGCAGTCCCTGGGGTCGTAAAGAGTTGGACATGACTTGGCAAATGAAAAACAACGACAAGAACAGATCAGCAAGGAGATTAATTTTGGAGAACTGTTTTTTAGAATAACATGGAAGAGAAGAACAGTATTTGTAACATGATAAAATTGTCCATGTCTCATGATATGGAAAATACACGTGCATTATGGTGTTATCTGTGTCTAAGCACATGTTCATGGCATCTCAAACACACGCTTAAGGGTAAGACAGAATTAAATACAAGTAGAAGCCACAGGGTTTCATACAAGATTATATTCTGTTTGTGAAAGTAATTTCTCAGTACATTCAAGTGAGCTACACCATTTCCTTGTTTATCATTCAACCCAGATTAACACATCTATTAAATAAATATATACACCCCCTCATAGTCAAAATTTGTCATATGTAAATAGAACAATATGAAATAGATGAAAAGTACAACAAAAATACTGAATCCAATACCATAATACATAGTCATAAAGAAAGTTGAGCAATGAAGAATTGATGCTTTTCAATTATGGTGTTGGAGGAGACTCTTTAGGGTCCTTTGGACTGCCAGGAGATCAAAGAAGTCAATTCTAAAGGAAATCAACCCTGAAAATTCTTTGAAAGAACTGATGCTGAAGCAGAAATTCTAATACTTTGACCACCTGATGTGAAGAACTGACTTCTTAGAAAAGATCCTGATGCTGAGAAAGATTGAAGGCAGGAGGAGAAGGGGACAACAGAAGATGAGACAGTGGGATGGCATCACTGACTCAATGGACATGAGTTTGAGCAAGCTCCAAGAGTTGGTGATGGATAGGGAAGCCTGGTGTGCTGCAGTCCATGGGAGTGCAAAGAGTCAGACACAACTGGGTGACTAAACTTAACTGAAAACACTGAATACCACTAAAGTCATCATCTATTCCTGCAATCAACTGAATCCCCAACTTGTATGCAGCCTTAGAATCTTCTATCCTTCTATCTTCAAGAAAAGGATAGGGAAGTTCCCAAGCATTTAAAAGTGCATTGTAGCATATTCTACTCTTCTTTTAAGTTAAGAACACAAAGATGTGGATTCTGCATATCAGTGTTATTTGCCTCCTTGAAGATTACCTATCATATAGCTTTTGAAAAGAAAGAGATCAGTTGTTTAGTAGCTATGAAGTGTCAAAACATTAAGATTGATTTCTATTTCACTATTTTCTTGAATCTCCAGACTAGTTCACAGGTTTATTTATTTCCACAGGGATATGTGACCAAATCACTAAAAAGAAACATATTAGTTTAAATATTAATGCCAGACAGTTTCCAATAATCCCNTTGATTTCTATTTCACTGTTTTCTTGAATCTCCAGACTAGTTCACAGGTTTATTTATTTCCACAGGGATATGTGACCAAATCACTAAAAAGAAACATATTAGTTTAAATATTAATGCCAGACAGTTTCCAATAATCCCTAAACGAATGTACAGCTAGACTTAGTGGTATTTTTAGGTGGCACATCAAACATCCTAGATTCTAGCCAATTTAACAATCTAAATCTTTGAAAATCAACTTCCTTGTGTGGATCTCTCTCTCTCCCCACCCGCAGTTGTTTTTATCTATATAATTTAAGATGCCCGATAATGGTGCTTCCTTTTAATAAAAGTAACTGTTATATTTTGCATTTTTATCCTTATTTTAAGTCTTTAAAATGTAAAAATGCATTTAAAGACTACACTATGAAATGTATACCATTTAAAATAATTTAAAGATGAAAAGCTGATTCAAGGAAGATAGCTATTTTTTTTTTTTTTTTCTAAAAGTTATATAACTAGCAAAGTGGCAGAGCCAGAATTTGAACCCAAGGAGATTGGCCTCTGAGCTTATCCTCGTGAATACAATGTTAATCTGCCTCTCTGCTTAGTGTCCACTCTTCCTCTTAAAACCCTAACAAAAGATAACACCAACTGTGGTCTACAAAGAAAGACCATTTGATCCATCTATATTTATCCTGAACATCAAAAGGATTCTGAATGTGCATAGAGATTTATAAAGAAATGAAGTGCTCTGGCTTATGTCTCAAAATGAATATAAAAGATTAGAATAACCAAAGGCTGGGAGCAAAATACTAAGTTTCTAAATATTTGACTCTAGAGGACTTGCTCAAAACAGTATAAGCAAAGCAAAACAAAAAATCACAGATTTTTTTAAAAAAGAAAAATAGGTAAAAATATAAGCATTCTCCTAAAACAGATTTATTTGACACTAATAATTTTCATCCCTCAAAACTCTATAGCAATATTATTTAGAATGACACATATAGGGAGCATTTTTCTTTATTTTTTTTTTAAGTTCCTGCACAAACAAACTGTGAATTGAGACTCATAGTTTCATAAGGTAGGAGATGAAGATAAGCTTTCTTACAAAAATTAAAAAATAAATAAATAAATGAAGATTAAGGTCTGATAGCTATTTGGTCATATATATTAAATCTTTTATAATTAGTTATATTTAAACAAAAATACTTTTTAAAAATCTACTCCCATGTAGTTTAAGAAAATATTTTTTTTTAAAAAGTGGGAAAAATAAGCAGAACTGCAGCCACGATCAGGATCCATTTCAATTTGAATCATTTCAAAATCTGTTTGGATTCTCCTACTTCAGGGATACAAAGTATTTTCCCATATTCAAATTTAATCAATATTTATCTGTAAATTCATCTCTATCACCCCCTTTTACTCTTTTATCTTCATCTAATATTGTTAGATTCATTCCAACAAAAATTAACTTTATACAGACTTCTACATTTAGAGTTGAAAACATCAATATATTAGTTGGTCTGAAGAAAGCATCTGCATGTTGGAATTTTTCACTTTTCACTGTCATGTAGACAGCTGTTTTCTAGAGATATGACAATATTTCAGTTTTAAATATTTTATTTATTTGGCCAATTCTTCAACTTCTAAGAGAGCCCTTTTTAAGCATATTTGTTCCGTCTTTGGCTAAATTAAAAAATGTTGTATCTCCACTAAACCAAAGTAGCTTTTAATTGCAAAGAATTTTTTTTTTTTAATTTTGGATACATCAAGGTTTCCTTGTGGGAATCATGCAAGTCAAAGTGTGCAGAGTTAACACCTTCTTTTAAGTAGTTGAGTTTTACTGAGATGAAATTTACCTATAGTGAAAAGCAAAGACAGTAAATGTATATTTTGATGACTTTTGACTATATACAGTATTCTCCCATTTATGGAAAAACATGTTTTTAAAAAACATATGTTTTTAAAAATGGGAAAAATGAATGGAAAAAATAACCCTTCATACTATACACAGACTAAAAATTGACTATATAAATGCACATAAATGAAATATATATATTATTGACCTATTTGTCTACTTTTCTGCAAAAAGCATATGTGCTTCATTACTTGTAACTTTACAGTGACTCTTGAAATCATATAATATAATTATTCCAATGCTGTTCTTATATTTTATGATTATTTGGACTATTATAAGTGTGGTGCATTGACACATCATTTTAGAATATAAGTAATAATACTTAATATATATGACCAGGTAGCAATGGCAACCCACTCCAGTACTCTTGCCTGGAAAATCCCATGGATGGAGGAACCTGGTAGGCTGCAGTTCATGGGATCACTAAGAGTCAGGCACAACTAAGTGACTTCACTTTCACTTTTCAATTTCATGCATTGGAGAAAGAAACGGCAACCCACTCTAGTATTCTTGCCTGGAGAATCCCAGGGACAGAGGAGCCTAGTGGGCTGCTGTCTATGGGGTCCCACAGAGTTGGACACAACTGAAGTGACTTAGCAGCAGCACCAGCTAATATTGAAAAGTCTGTTAGAATTTTCACTGTGATGACTTTGAATCTTTACATCAATTTGTGGACAATTAAGTTAATATTACTATAGAATTTTCCAATCCATGACTTCATATTCACCTAAGCTATCTTTGATTTATCTTGCATATTTTTTCAGTGTACAGTTTTACATGTATTTGTGAAATCTTATCTAAATAGTACATGTATTGATGGACTTTAAAGTAGTATTTTAAAGCTGTATATTTCTATCTGCTTTTTTCTATGATATACAAGTGACTTATAAATGTGACTTTTATTTATTTACCTTTCATCCTATAAACCTCCAAAAATTACTTAAGTATTTTAATATTTTGTAGGGATGAGAGTTACTTAGAATTTTCTTATGTAATAACATGTGCGCACTGGATATAAGGAAGCTACTAATTTTTCTTGTTAGTCTTTATGAATTTATTTTACCCCTTTATTGACTTTCATATAACATTGAGCGTGTTTAACAGAATGGCAAGAACAGACATTCTTCAGAGGAAGCATTCAAAATTTTACCCTTATGATAATGTTGCTATTGGTTTTTCATGGATATACTTTACACATTGAGAACATTATCTCTATTTCCAACTTGCTGAGAGTGTTGTATCAAGAGTATATGTTGAAAAGCTACAGTAATCAAAATAGCATGGTACTGGGACAAAAGCAGAAATACAGATCAATGGAATATGATAGAAAGTCCAGATAAAACCCCAAATATATATGGCCACCTAATCTGTAATGAAAGAGGCAAGAATATATAACAAAGACAGCGTCTTCAATAAATGGTGCTGGGAAAACTGGATAGAGTCATATAAAAGAATAAAATGAGAACACTCCCTAATGCCATTCACAAAAACAAACTCAAAGTGGATTAAAGACCTAAATGTGAGGCCAGATACTATAAGTCTCTGAGAGGAAAACATAGGCAGAACACTCTCTGATATAAATTGTTGCAATATCTTTTTAGATCCACCTCCTAGAGTAATGAAAATAAACAAACAAATGGGATCTAATTAAACTTAAGAGCCTTTGCACAGCAAAGGAAAACAGAAACAAAATGAAAAGACAGTTCAAAAAATGGGAGAAAATATTTGCAAATGAAGCCACTAACAATGGATATGGATTAATCTCCAAAGCATACAAACAGATCATGCAGCTCGATATAAAAAACAAATAAATATTTTCCCCAAAAAGACATTTGCTGTTGTTCAATCACTAAGTCATGTCTGACTCTTTGTTATCCCATGGAACGCAGCAAGCCAGGCTTCGCTGTCCATCATCTCCCAGAGCTTGCTCAAACTCATGTCCTTTTAGTCAGTGATGCCATACAACCATCTCATCCTCTGTCATCCCCTTCTCCTCTTGCCCTCAATCTTTCCCAGCATCAGGGTCTTTTGCAATGAGTCAGCTCTTCACATCAGGTGTCTAAAGTACTGGAACCTCAGCTTCATCCTTGGTGCTTCCAGTGAGTACTTAGGGTTGATTTCCTTTCAGATTGACTGGTATGATCTCTTTGATGTTCCAAAAGCACATGGAAAGATGTTCAACATTGTGAATTATTAGAGAGATGTGAATCAACACTACATTAAGTATCACCTCACACAAGTCAGAATGGCCATCATAAAAATGTCTACAAACAATAAATGCTGGAATGGGTGTGGAGAAAATTGAACTCTCCTACACCATTGGTGGGAATGTAAATTGGTACAGCCCTTACGGAAAACAGTATAGAGGTTCCTTTAAAAAATAATAATAAATAAAAACAGAGCTACAATTTGTTGTCAGACANGGGTGTGGAGAAAATTGAACTCTCCTACACCATTGGTGGGAATGTAAATTGGTACAGCCCTTACGGAAAACAGTATAGAGGTTCCTTTAAAAAATAATAATAAATAAAAACAGAGCTACAATTTGTTGTCAGACACTAAGTTGTGTCTGACTCTTTAGTGACCCCATGAACTTAAGCTGGCCAGGCTCCTCTCTCCATACGATGCTTCAATCCTGCCCCTGGGCATATATCTAGAGAAAACTATAATTCAAAAAGATACATGCACCCCAGTGTTCACTGCAGCACTATTTACAATAGTCAGGATGTAGAATGAACATAAATGTCCACTGACAGAGAAATGGATTGTGAAATAAACAAAATAATGTCATTTGCAGTAACATGAATGGACCTAGATATTGTCATATTGAGTAAAGTAAAACACAGAAATAAATATTGTGTANCCTCTGCTTTACAATGCTGTGGCCGGATCAGGAAAGGACTGCCACTGAAAGCACAGTTTGTTTCTCAGTGTCCCCAAGAGGAGGGGCACCCCAAGCCACTCAAGGCCATTGAAATGTGCTTATAGAAGGTAGGGCCAGATGAAATAGTAAGAATATTTAAAAAAACAAATGAAATTATCATTTGGATATATGAATAACATTATCCCCTCTTCTTTGCTTCTCTGGAGAAGTGCCAGGATTGTCAAGAGGCCGAGGAACCATGGGAAGATGTGTTGAAGTTTTGGAGGGAAGGAACAGGTGGGGCAAAGTAGGTGGCGGAGTAGTTTGAATAGCCTTAGCAGCTCCCAGGGCATGGGAGCTGGCCGTAGGGGCCTGGTACCTAATCCTGGGATGATTAGGACAGGAGAATATTGGCCCAGAGTATAAGAAGACATGGAGCAGGGGAAGCTCTGAATTGGTTAGTTTGCCTACAAATGTTTGTTCACACCCAGCCCTTTACTATATCTGTGTATCTTCCAGCCCTGGGTCTATAAAGCCTGAAAATCAACACATAAGAATAAAAAGACATGCTTAATATATCCTCCTTGTTTTCTATACTTCAACATCTACTCTCAAAGGCTTTTAATGTTTAAATGGCTGACATATTAAAATATTATCATCCCAAGAAGTGAGCTTATAGAGACAGGCCTCATCAGAAATGTATGTTAAATGCAGGTCATATAGGAGGTTCTTCCAGAGGCTNTACTCTCAAAGGCTTTTATTTTAATGTTTAAATGGCTGACATATTAAAATATTATCATCCCAAGAAGTAAGCTTATAGAGACAGGCCTCATCAGAAATGTATGTTAAATGCAGGTCATATAGGAGGTTCTTCCAGAGGCTCCTCTCACCACCTGGGCCTGAGGTTATCCTGCTCTGTGTTTCCAAAAATAATAACTAGGGGAGTAGTGAATGGAGTATAAAGCACACTACAAATACTGCCCCGCTGCTTTGTTTATTTCATAACTCCTTTTGTTGATATTTGAAACAGCTTTGTAAATGAAAATCTAAACTGAATGTAAACCAGGATACTCAAATATATTGGCACTGATACTAGGCTTATCATTAATTAACCATCAAGCAGATATTTTATCTCAGTGATATCAGTCAAACACAGAACTTAAGAAAAAACAATTACAAAAAAATAACCCCTAAGTTTCTGACCCTTTTCTTCTCTTGAAATGTTTATCTTTCCCTTTTTGTTAGGAACACATTTAAAAAAGGAAAAAAAAATGTTCCCCCTAAACTCTGTAAGAGTTTATAGCTGCAGAAACTCTACTGAAGTGGTTCTGCCCTCGATATCCATGTTTATTTCACTTAAATTTAGAGAATCAGGGCAGGAAAATATGGCACAGCATACTATAGCATAATTGAAAGAACAGAGCAGATTTGTTTATAGGGTGCAAGTCCAAATGAAACTTTAAGAAGATTTAAGAGTCAAAAATAATCATTCCACTATATTACTAATCTTTTCCCCTCTCACAAAAAAAGTATATTTAAAATATGTATGTCAAGAAGGAGGATGTACATATATTTATATATACACACACATATATAGTTATGACTGGTTTGCACTGTTGTACAGCAGAAACCAAGACAACAATGTAAAGCAATTATTCCAAGTAATTTTTTAAAATATATATTCACTCTGGTTAAAAAAACACAACTGTGTTCTTGTATGTACACTTAATTTAATTTGCACATAAAAGAACTTTGCTTTTAATTGTCTGCTCATAAAGTTTTAATTAGCCAAATTCTAAAACATGACAGCATACTGCTGAAAATCAGCCATAGTTTTGATGTATAAGTCTGCAAAGAATTACTTGGTAGCAATCAGAATGAATTGCACCGCTATGTCCAAGGCTTCCTCACGTGGCATAAACACAAGGAAGTGGTGGTAATTCTCCTTGATTGCACTAGCTGGGGGAATTTAGCACAAGTAGTCAAAATGCTAGCTAAAGGTATGCTGCCTGCTAGGTTACATATCATAAAGTAGCTAAGCATGTGTACTGTCAGTTTCATACATAACATGGCACAGTGGTAAACAATCCACCTGCCAATACAGGAGATGCAAGAGACTTTGGTTCAATCTCTGGGTTGAGAAGATCCTCTGGAGAAAAAAATGGCAACCTGCTCCAGTATTCTTGCCTGGAAAATCCCATGGACAGAGGAGCCTTGTGGGCTATAATCTATGGATCACAAAGAGTCAGACATGACTGAATAACTGACACATAATTAAACACACACACAACAAAGACACATAATTAAATATAGAAATTACACCTAAGTTATATCACTAAAGGGCTTGCCTGGTAGCTCTGGTGCTAAAGAATATGGCAGCAATGCAGGAGACCCAGGTTTGATCCCTGGTGGGTCAGGAAGATCCTCTGGAGAAGGCAATCATTACCCATTCCAGTATTCTTGCCTGGAGAACTAAGGCAAAAGTCTAACACAACTGAGCAACTAACTAATACACTTTAAACTTTATATCACTAAGCAAAAGGTGTTATTAGAATTACACTGGGCTGCCCAAAGAGTTTAAGTTTTCCAAGAAGATGGTATGAAAAACCTGATTGAACTTTTTGGCCACCCCAACAGAACCTGACATACAGATAGTGGATTTCAGGATTTGCTTGAGCTAAGGTGAAATCCAGGACATTTTGGTAGATTTCTGGTTTTTTTTTGTTGTTGTTGTTGTTTTTTAAGTATAGCTGTCTAGTTCTCCCATAGCATAGTATTATTCTTTATGTGATTTTTTTGTTTACAAATATTGTGGATATTCAGGGACAACAGAGGAATAAAATAGATTAAACAAAACTGTTTTTCTCACTTTGAAAATCAAATCCCTGCCCCATCTTAAATGTTTGTCAATAATTCTTTTAGCCAAATTTTATGATTTTTGCACCAAATTAAATTTCCAAAGAGACACTCAAGGTGCTAGCAGCTTATAGTACTATGAGAAAAAAATATCTCCAATAACATCAGCATTAGTGTCCCAAACTCAACGCATGAGCACCATAAACACTAAGAACATGGTGCTTAGATTAAAAGTAGGATTTCAACTTTCAAAACATACTTCTTATTCATTGGCTGGAGTTCTGCAGGCTTAGGTCATTGCTATCAGGATGTCCCTAAGAATGTAAAAGAAGGAACTATAATCCCTAGGTATGAAGATTTTCATATTAGTTTGAAAGAAGAGTGTAGGACTTCCCTAGTGGTCCAGTGGAAAAGAATCCGCCTGCCAGTGCAGGGAACAATGGTCCATCCCTAGGCTGGGAAGTTTCCACGTGCCACAGAGCAACTTACGCCTGTGCACTGCAACTATTGAGCCCTTGCACACTAGATCTGGTGCTCCGCAGCAAAGAAGCCANAGTGGAAAAGAATCCGCCTGCCAGTGCAGGGAACAATGGTCCATCCCTAGGCTGGGAAGATTCCACGTGCCACAGAGCAACTTACGCCTGTGCACTGCAACTATTGAGCCCTTGCACACTAGAGCTGGTGCTTTGCAGCAAAGAAGCCGCTGCAATGAGAAGCCCATGCACCTCAACTAGAGAGTAGCCACCATCCACAGCAACTAGAGAAAGCGCACACAGAAACAAAGACCCAGCACAGCCAAAAATACATAAATAAATACTTTAAAAGGCTGTAACGTGGTGTAAAGCGTGACACATACATGACTGAAAAAGACTCCAGATGAAGTTTCCATCTCCTGCTAACTAAGGCTTCCTCATGGCACACGGGGAATAAGAGTACTATCAGGGCAAGAAAAAGTTCCTCCAAAGAATACGGCACCAATGTTGGTGGATTCTACTCTCCCATAAAAGACTAAAACAATAACAATAAAATACAAGACTACTTTCAAGGGCGTGGCATAAAAAAAGACAACCTATAGTAATTTAAGTAGCATTTTAAGGTTGAATATAAATAAGTTCATTATCTACTTTTAGTCTTTATGTTGGGGAGAAAAGATGAAACATCAAATCCTTATATTTAAAATGCTTACACAGTATACCCTGGCGGCTCAGAGGTTAAAGCGTCTGCCCCCGATGTGGGAGACCCAGGTTGGATCCCTGGGTCAGGAAGATCCCCTGGAGAAGGAAATGGTAACCTACTCCAGTATTCTTGCCTAGAGAATCCCACGGACAGAGAAGCCTGGTAGGCTACAGTCCACAGGGTCGCAAAGAGTTGGACACGACTGAGCGACTTCACTTCACTTCACACTGTATACCAGACTTGTGCTAAGAAAATTATGAATATAATTTTACTTAATCCCAGAACAACCCAAACTGTAGGAACTATATAGATGATTTATTTTTACTAATGTAGAAATGGAATCTTAGAAAAATGAGTAACTCCCCCACCTAAGTCCAAGCAAGTGATGTAGCCAGAATGTGAATGGCTCAAAATAGTCATCTAAGGGTGACATTTAAAAACACATTCAAATGTTGTTGATAATTTATACTCAAGAAGAAATTTCAGAGCATTTCTGAAAGGCCATTTTATATTATTAATTATAACAAAAAAGCCTTCCAATATAATTTTATTTCCTCCAATAGTGTGTAAATAATCACATTGTGACAAATGTCTCATCACACAGCTAAAACTATAAGGAGGCACCTTCAACCACTGTTTTAAAAGAGATGATCCGGGGAGGTGGGGTGCGGAGGGAG
>SJYW01034383.1:107256-126700 GCA_006410735.1 Raphicerus campestris | reverse complement strand
TGATGAAACTGAAAGAGGAGAGTGAAAAAGTTGGCTTTCAACATTCAGAAAACGAAGATCATGGCATCTGGTCCCATCACTTCATGGGAAATAGATGGGGAAACAGTGGAAACAGTGTCAGACTTTGTTTTAGGGAGCTCCACAATCACTGCAGATGGTGATTGCAGCCATGAACTTAAAAGATGCTCACTCCTTGGAAGGAAAGTTATGACCAACCTAGACAGCATATTCAAAAGCAGAGATATTACTTTGCCAACAAAGGTCCATCTAGTCAAGGCTGTGGTTTTTCCAGTGGTCACGTATGGATGTGAGAGTTGGACTGTGAAGAAAGCTGAGCACTGAAGAATTGATGCTTTATACTGTGGTGCTGGAGAAGATTCTTGAGAATCCCTTGGACTGCAAGGAGATCCAACCAGTCCATTCTGAAGGAGATCAGCCCTGGGATTTCTTTGGAAGGACTGATGCTAAAGCTGAAACTCCAATACTTTGGCCACCTCATCCAAAGAGTTGACTCACTGGAAAAAGACCCTGATGCTGGAAGGGATTAGGGGCAGGCGGAGAAGGGGACAACAGAGGATGAAATGGCTGGTTGGCATCACCAACTCGATGGACATAAGTTTGAGTGAACTCTGGTAGTTGGTGATGGAAGGGAGGCCTGGCATGCTGCGATTCATGGGTTGCAAAGAGTAGGACATGACTGAGCAACTGAACTGAGTTGACTGAAGCAAAGAAATGGGAGAAGGAAATTGTAACCTACTCCAGCACTCTCTGCCTGGAAAATCCCATGGACCGAGGAACCTGATAGGCTGCAGTCCATGGGGTCACGAATAGTCAGACAAGACTGATTGACTTCCCTTTCACTTTTTCCTTTCATGTATTGGAGAAGGAAATGGTAACCCACTCCAGTGTTCTTGCTTGGGGAATCCCAGGGACAGAGGAGCCTGGTGGGCTTCCATCTATGGGGATGCACAGAGTCGGACATGACTTAAGTGACTTAGCAGCAGCAAGCAAAGAAACATATTGTTCAAACCTCTAAATTGTATTTCTTAAACTTGCACTCACTCATTTGTTCAATGGCCAAATACGGAGCATCATAAGCACCACACTGGACAACACCCTGGAGACACGTGGTCCTACTCTCTCAGGGTTTACAATCTTGGCTTTACCATGTATGAACTAATATTTGCATTACTTCATGTCACTTAAACTTTCTGCCTCACTTCCCTTTCCTCATTTTTCTTCATACTCATAATATGTGAGTAATGGCCTATATAGTATCATTTGGCAGCTAAGAAAATTTAATAACAACACAAAATGTTTCTGAAGAATGATGAGTTGAAAATGTTAGTTCTTAGTAGTAGTATTAGCAGTACCATCTAAGAGATATAAACAAATAAACAGTTATCCACGATGAATGCCACAAGTCTCCTGCCTTGAGGGCATATTCTTTACCAGTTGAGCCATCAGGGAAGCCCAAGAATACTGGAATGGGTAGAGTATCCCTTCTCCAGTGGATCTTCCCAACTCAGGAATTGAATTGGGGTCTCCTGCATTGCAGGCAGTTTCTTTACCAGCTGAGCTACTAGGGAAGCCTTTAAGAGATATAAACAAAGAAACAATTATTAATTATAAATGCTGCTGCTGCTAAGTCATTTCAGTCGTGTCTGACTCTCTGCGACGCCATAGACAGCAGCCCACTAGGCTTCCCTGTACCTGGGATTCTCCAGACAAGAACACTGGAGTGGGTTGCCATTTCCTTCTCCAATGCATGAAAGGGGAAAGTGAAAGTGAAGTCGCTCAGTCGTGTCCAAATCTTTGCGACCCCATAGACTGCAGCCTATCAGGCTCCTCTGTCCATGGGATTTTCCAGGCAAGAGTACTGAAGTGAAGTGCCATTGCCTTCTCCAAATTATAAATGCTACAAATGTTATAAGGCAGAACAGCAGCTGAGGAAGCATATAGTGGGATGATTTCACAAATAATAACTATTCAACTACAGAAAACTTGCCTATATGAGAAAGGGCAAGTGAGGCCAATATATATTAAAAAAATATTAAATAGCACTCAGATTTGTAACTGAAATCATCACATCTGTAGGCGTTTCATAATTCATTCATAATGTTTATTTCTAGAAGCTTACCTTTAATTTTTCTCAAATTAACTATTTCTGGATAAAATGTCAAGAAAGAAGTGATTAAAAACCTCTAAGCTGGGGAAAATGACCTGCTTTTGAGTTACTAAACAGATAAAGGAATACGTAAGGAGATAGTGAGATGGGTTTTTCATAGACATGGTCTAAATAAAGTGAAAGTGAAGTCGCTCAGTTGTGTCTGACTCTTCNAAAAACCTCTAAGCTGGGGAAAATGACCTGCTTTTGAGTTACTAAACAGATAGAGGAATACGTAAGGAGATAGTGAGATGGGTTTTTCATAGACATGGTCTAAATAAAGTGAAAGTGAAGTCGTTCAGTTGTGTCTGACTCTTCACGACCCCATGGACTATAGCCCGCCAGGCTCCTCTGTCCATGGGATTCTCCAAGCAAGAATACTGGAGTGGGTTGCCATTTCCTTCTCCAAGGGGTCTTCCCCACCCAGGGATTGAACCCAAATAAATAGCATCTATAAATCAACCATAAAATATCCAGTGCTAACTGGTTCTAGTCCCATCACTCCAAAAACTCCACTTCTGTTAGATGTAATCACACAGGTTAACTATGTGGTCTCAGTCCATCAGATTTTTTTTTCCCCTTTCTGGCTTTTTATTCTTCATCCTATGAAAGTTTTCTATCTTCTGCCCACTTTGGTAGTTCTCTGAGACTGTCCATTTCACCATGTGTTAAATGAAGTTTGTTTATACCACCCAAACTGTCTCCTTAAATCTTTATGTATTTACTAATGTTTTTTGGAGATGAGGGATGAGACCTGAAGTTGACTACTAATGGCCTATAAGACAAGATAGGTTGAGAAGTTGTCTACTGAATCCTTTAGCTCACTATTTCTCTTGTCATTACTGAGATACTGAGGGTAATAAGTAAATTAAAGATTTTATTTATCACACAAATAAAGATTTCAGCTTTATTCCCTTGCATGCAGCTCACCTATCATAATAAACTTTTGTATATATACACATATATGTATACTATATATCATTTAAATATATATATATATACTTATATTATATATATATTTTTATATATTATAGAGAGAGTTTTCAGGGTTTGCTAAAATTCCCAGAAATGTTCTGGGGTCACAGAAAAATTCTGGGATAGTTACACTGGAAGTCTGCAATAGATAGCAACCTTCAAGGGATTCACAAAGCCTTGTGGTAAGTCCATAGCAGAAATGGCCCAAGAAATCTGGGCTGTTTCCACCATCAAGATTCAAAGTCTAAAAAGGTATAAGTTAGACTATTAAAAGCCATCAGCGTGTCTGCACCATACAGAAATTTTGTGAAAGGAATAAAAATAGCACAGTGTTGTTGTTTAGTTGCTGAGGTACACTGTACAACGTCACAAAATCCCCAACCCAGTGGCACCAAACTCTTAGGTATTAATTGGCTTAACTAAATAAATGGGATCCTTGTGTGAGAACTTAGCTTTCTGCCAGCTTGGGACAAGCAGGTTGTTGGTTCTTGCAAATGCAGTCAACTCAGCCATCAGGTTACGGGTCCAAATGCACGACTAGACAGAAGTATGGCTCGCACCCACTTCCAGCTAGATCACCTGATTAGAAAGCTTGCTTGTACCTCATTTGTAGCTAGAATCTCACAGCCTGCTGTCAGCTCTCAGATGAATTATCTAAATCTTCCTTTCTTTCTTTTGGTTATCTTTTGCGGAGTGGCTGTGATTCCTGCAAGAATAGTGTCTTTTCCATCTTATTTGTGGCACTTCTTGGGTCCCTTGAATCATTTGATACTACCAGGAATATATATTGCTAGTCCCAGCTAGTCTCTCAAGTCATGTTTGACTCTTTGCAACTCCATGGAATTCTCCAGGCCAGAATACTGGAGTGGGTAGCCTTTCCCTTCTCCAGGGGATCTTCCCCAACACAGGGATCAAACCCAGGTCTCCTGCATTGCAGGCGGATTCTTCACCAGCTGAGCCACAAGGGAAGCTCAAGAATACTGGAGCGTGTAGCCTATCCCTTCTCCAGCAGATCTTCCTGACCAGGAACTGAACCAGGGTCTTCTGCATTGCAGGTGGATTCTTTACCAACTGAGCTATGAGGGAAGCCCTAGAACCTGACAGGATGTATGAAATTATTAATTTTTTTTCTTTTTGAGCTCTGGTCAGAAATTGGCCAAACTGGAAGATGATATTCAAAGCCTGATAGGAATTTTTTTAGGCCTTCTTCCCTAAGCTAAACAAAACTGTGAACCCAGAGTACAGGGAAAACATTCCATCTAACCTTACTCATTCTGCCATCTTGAATATATTACTGAAAAAGTTATGTTAAAGTCTTTAATCAAGTGGGTTTCTCATTTTCTCTTTGTAGCTTTGTCAATTTTTGCCCTATATATATTGAAGATGTATCACCATGTAAATATAAGAATTAATGTATCATTTAATGTTGTCACATTCGTTTTAATGTACACATTTAATAAAGACTGAAATTCATCTAGATATGTTCTTTTCATAAACAAGATAGTCAAAATCTGAATTCTATTATCCCCTAGTAAAATGAAAAAAGTGATTGCTGTATAAGATTTTATGATCACCTTGGTTTTTTTTACCTGTTGTACAAAATTTTAGGTATACTTTGATTTTTACCTCTATAAAATGTACTTTTATATACATTTAATATTTGTTACATTTATCCACAAATGCTTTTAAGTTATAAAATTTTCATTTAGAAATCTCTTTAGTGAGAGTGTATCAGATTTTTATCTAGACATTTACCCTCTTAAATGTATCAAAAGTAGAAGTGTTAGTTGCTCAGCTGAGTCCAGCTGTTTGTGACCACATGGACTGTAGCTCACCAGGCCCCTCGTACGTGGAATTCTTCAGGCAGGAATACTGGAGTTGGCAGCCATTCCATTCTCCATGGGATCTACCTGACCCAGGGATCAAATCTGGGTCTCCTGGTTAAAGGAGATGGTAAAAAATTGCAGGCAGATTTTTTTTTTTTTTTTTTACCATCTAAGCTACTATGATAGCATATACATACATTTAAATACACAAAATGTCTACAGTGACATTGTCTTTGAAGATATTTTATTGCATTTACATGCTCCTTTATTGCCATTAAGAAATAAACAAATGCAGATAATCTGCCCATTCTGTCTTAATTTTTTTTTAACTTTTCATGGTCTCAAACAACAATTACATTTGTACCAACATAATATGTATATTTCATTTCTAGAACATTAACTGGTTCCTTTTCAAATATGCTTAATTTTATACACTTTTCTTTTTTATTTTATTATTTTTTTAATTTTATTTTTACTTTATTTTACAATACTGTATTGGTTTTGCCATACATTGACATGAATCTGCCACAAGTGTATACAAGCTCCCAATCCTGATCCCCCCTCCCACCTCCCATCATCTCTCTGGATCATCCCCGTGCACCAGCCCCAAGCATCCTGTATCCCGTATCGAACATAGACTGGCACTTCGTTTCTTACACGATAGTATACATGTTTCAATGTCATTCTCCCAAATCATCCCATCCTCTCCCTCTCCCTCAGAGTCCAAAAGTCTGTTCTCTACATCTATACAGATGTATACAGTCAGTATACTGTATTGGTGTTTTCCTTTCTGGCTTACTTCACTCTGTATAATCGGCTCCAGTTTCATCCATCTCATTANGGAGTTCATACCTTTAAGCTTCCAGAACTGGGAGGGAATACAGTTATGTTGCCTGCCTGCCTGCCAAGTCGCTTCAGTTGTATCTGACTCTGTGACCCTTTGGATCATAGCCCACCAGGTTCCTCTGTCCATGGGATTTTTCAGGCAATAACACTGGAGTGGGTTGCCATTTCCTTCTCCAGGGGATCTTCTCCACCCAGGGATCAAACCTGCATCTCTTACATTTCCTTCGCTGGCAGGCGGGTTCTTTACCACTAGCAAAATTTGTGTTACTTCAAGCCAGACAACAAAGAAAAACATCCTGGTAGTTCATGGAGGAGGCTAAGGTAGATAACTGATATTCCCATGAGACCTGTTTACATATAGTCTTTAAGACAGTTTCTCTGTTGCGTCTGAGAGCTGTATCAGACAACCTTAACTGAATATCTGATTGAGGTTTTCTGGAATTCAGTTACAGGTACACAGTCCTTCATGAAGACCCAATTCTTTATCTTTTTTAATTAGTCATGCTTTCTGTTTATTAGTCATGCTCCCCGCTCGACGGGGAGCCTGACACTGCTCCTGCAGCTCGAGAGGAAAGCAGCCGTGCACGTCTCCATGCGAGATGAGGCCTGACTCCCCTGTGGAGGCTCCAGGGGAAGCCCAAGACCCATGTCAGCACGGGCAAGGAAAGCTCAGGCTCTGGCCTCAGCTCCAGACAAGGACTGAGGACCTGGCGCTGACTGGGGAGGAATCCCCAGAGGCCCCTCACAACTCACACGGAGACTGGCCTCTCCTGAGGCCACAGGGATCCCTGAGAGTCCACTGTAGATGTTACAATAATATAATTATACATTTTTATATCTTTAAACTCCTTAACTTCTGAAAATCAATGCATCTGACTCCAATCAAGGGTTTCAGATAAGAAATTAAGGCCCTATAGTAAATTTGCCTTTTTTCTCCACATTCTTCCTTCTTGGGGTTGAAATGAAAAGTTGACAAATAAAAGTTTATCCCTCAAGATTTATTTTCTAGGATCCCCAGCATAACCACAACATATATTTTTTAGTTCATTTGGTTATATACTGCATGAATTTAAAACACAAGCCAACTTAAATTCCTAATGTATATGATACTATANCCACCCAGGGATCAAACCTGCATCTCTTACATTTCCTTCGCTGGCAGGCGGGTTCTTTACCACTAGCAAAATTTGTGTTACTTCAAGCCAGACAACAAAGAAAAACATCCTGGTAGTTCATGGAGGAGGCTAAGGTAGATAACTGATATTCCCATGAGACCTGTTTACATATAGTCTTTAAGACAGTTTCTCTGTTGCGTCTGAGAGCTGTATCAGACAACCTTAACTGAATATCTGATTGAGGTTTTCTGGAATTCAGTTACAGGTACACAGTCCTTCATGAAGACCCAATTCTTTATCTTTTTTAATTAGTCATGCTTTCTGTTTATTAGTCATGCTCCCCGCTCGACGGGGAGCCTGACACTGCTCCTGCAGCTCGAGAGGAAAGCAGCCGTGCACGTCTCCATGCGAGATGAGGCCTGACTCCCCTGTGGAGGCTCCAGGGGAAGCCCAAGACCCATGTCAGCACGGGCAAGGAAAGCTCAGGCTCTGGCCTCAGCTCCAGACAAGGACTGAGGACCTGGTGCTGACTGGGGAGGAATCCCCAGAGGCCCCTCACAACTCACACGGAGACTGGCCTCTCCTGAGGCCACAGGGATCCCTGAGAGTCCACTGTAGATGTTACAATAATATAATTATACATTTTTATATCTTTAAACTCCTTAACTTCTGAAAATCAATGCATCTGACTCCAATCAAGGGTTTCAGATAAGAAATTAAGGCCCTATAGTAAATTTGCCTTTTTTCTCCACATTCTTCCTTCTTGGGGTTGAAATGAAAAGTTGACAAATAAAAGTTTATCCCTCAAGATTTATTTTCTAGGATCCCCAGCATAACCACAACATATATTTTTTAGTTCATTTGGTTATATACTGCATGAATTTAAAACACAAGCCAACTTAAATTCCTAATGTATATGATACTATAAAATATTCTGCTAATAATGATTATACTAATCAATAGTGATTCTTGCCAGATGCAGTTTCATCCCTACTAACTGGCAAGAGTTTGTGCTCCACTCTGTAACTGAGCCAAGTAAGGAAATTTGTCATGAAATTTGTCCTCTTTAGTAGTTGAGGCACGAACCTAGCATGTTTATGGAGGTCACTCTAGAGCCAGAATCAATAGGTGCACAGCTCTGACAAAGCTTTCTTCAGGGTTCTACCTTCCTCTGAAGTTTTATGACTGATCCTCCACCTGTTTCCCTAGTAATACACTCCAGCCTTCTAGTCTGACTTCCAGCCACCCACTAGGGCTGGGACTTCCATCCATCCACTAGGGCTGGGTCTCTCTTCTGAATAACATCCAGCCTCTGTGAGCTTGAAAGTTCCCCAGATGTTTCACATTCCCTTGCTTTCAAGATCTGGATCCTTCCCTGCATAGTCTAGCTTGGATCTTTCTCCAACGAGATTACTAAGAGTTATGCTTTCAACCACCAGATTAATTATTTCACTTTTGACCAGACTTCCACTCTGATGCCCTCTAACCTACTCAGATCCCTGTGGAAGTATACTAATTCAGATTAAAGTGGGAACTTTTGGTTAACCCCATAGTAAAAAGAGTTCTTAAATTCTAAATTTTCTCTATTCCTAGTTTTCATCCTTTCTCACACTCTTGGAGATCCAGCATTCCATTGACCTCAAGTAACAAGGGTTTTGACTTATACACATTCCCAAATAAAATTTGGGAGCTAAAGATTTAAAGACTCAGCCAATATACATTATTTTCTCTGTGTTTAAATATTTCTAAATCTCTAATGGGAATGAGGTTTCCACTATTAGAGTAAGTCAACATATGGGTCTTAGTGATCCAGTAAAGGGCAGAAAAACAAGGAGGATGTGTCTGACAGAGCTCAAATTATTTTATAGTAAATTTTTAAAAATATCACACTAAACTAAGGTTAAACTTGATGTTTGTCTCTTTAATCTGTTAAGTTGTTGCAAATACTAATGAATTTCCAAAAGAAAGNAAGAGTTATGCTTTCAACCACCAGATTAATTATTTCACTTTTGACCAGACTTCCACTCTGATGCCCTCTAACCTACTCAGATCCCTGTGGAAGTATACTAATTCAGATTAAAGTGGGAACTTTTGGTTAACCCCATAGTAAAAAGAGTTCTTAAATTCTAAATTTTCTCTATTCCTAGTTTTCATCCTTTCTCACACTCTTGGAGATCCAGCATTCCATTGACCTCAAGTAACAAGGGTTTTGACTTATACACATTCCCAAATAAAATTTGGGAGCTAAAGATTTAAAGACTCAGCCAATATACATTATTTTCTCTGTGTTTAAATATTTCTAAATCTCTAATGGGAATGAGGTTTCCACTATTAGAGTAAGTCAACATATGGGTCTTAGTGATCCAGTAAAGGGCAGAAAAACAAGGAGGATGTGTCTGACAGAGCTCAAATTATTTTATAGTAAATTTTTAAAAATATCACACTAAACTAAGGTTAAACTTGATGTCTGTCTCTTTAATCTGTTAAGTTGTTGCAAATACTAATGAATTTCCAAAAGAAAGTATGAAACAAGTTCACTAAATATACTGCAACATTGAGGTGATGAATTTACCAGTTATGTTGTGAGAATACTCTTCAAGAAGAAGGTAGACTCAGTTCAGTGCAGTCGCTCTGTCTGACTCTTTTCGACCCCATGAATCGCAGCACACCAGGCCTCCCTGTTCATTACCATCTCCTAGAGTTCACTCAGACTCATGTCCATCGAGTCCGTGATGCCATCCAGCCATCTCATCCTTGGTTGTCCCCTTCTCCTCCTGCCCCCAATCCCTCCCAGCATCAAAGTCTTTTCCAATGAGTCAACTCTTCTCATGAGGTGGCCAAAGTACTGGGTTTCAGCTTCAAAATGATTCCTTCCAAAGAAATCCCAGGGTTGATCTCCTTCAGAATGGATTGGTTGGATCTCCCCGCAGTCCAAGGGACTCTCAAGAGTCTTCTCCAACACCGTAGTTCAAAAGCATCAATTCTTCGGAGCTCAGCTTTCTTCACAGTCCAATTCTCACATCTAGTACATGACCACTGGAAAAACCATAGCCTTGACTAGATGGACCTTAGTCAGCAAAGTAATGTCTCTGCTTTTGAATATACTATCTAGGAAGGTAGACTAGCCAACCTGAATATATCCATGTCAACATCCAACAGCATTTTCAATGTAACCTTTTATATTTCCTTGTCCTAATGGGAAGCTTAAAATCTCATAGAAACAAGATTATTCAACTGACCTCGGACATGACTGAAGCAACTTAGCAGCAGCAATATGGTTCTAACTATATACTTAACCAGGATTTATAGTTAGAACCCCATTAGAACTGTCTATGATCACTTAAGTATATTGTTACTATTACTTTATTTAAGTGAACGCACAGAAACAGGGTGGACTCTATCAGGAGCTGTGCATATTTAAGAATGTATGACCAACACACTTGAAAATATGCCACAGAACTCTTAAAAAATTTCTTTGTTGAAGAATATAAATAACACAACTGACACTTACTGAATACTATATGTCGAGCATGATTATTACAATGAACATTTAATTTTTGTGAAAAAGGAAACAGGCATACAACAATATTAAACTAATCAGTCAAAACTTCCCATCAAGAACTGATGAAATGGAAACCTGATTCAGGTTTCTTGAAACAGAATACTGCAGTAGTTAATCTTATGAGTTCTGGAATCAGATTAGGGAATTTCAAATCCTAGTACTAATATTACATTAGTATTATTGAATAAGTTACCAGGTTCATTAAATGTAAATTTGAGAAATTAGTATCTACAAAAAGCATTCAATAAGATGGCTATGTAAACTTTTATTTATTTTTCAGTCTGGTTTTTGCTCTTCACTGTGCCACTTAATCTGTGACCCAGTGATGAAATAGTTACATGCATGCCTTTGTTTCTTTTTTTTCATAGCTATAACTGTCAATGAAAAGATTTAAAAAGTCGTAATTAGTCACGCATGAAGGGGTTGGTATGTGTTAATGTGTGGTTAATATCAGATACAAAGTAGGGGCCTCCTACACGCTGCAAAGCCAACCTCACTGTGCAAAAATCAACATATTTACTTATATCTGCTCTGTGTTCTAGTCATTCATTTTCTGACTGCACAACCTTTTCTTACCTTCCCTGAAGCCATGTTTTACCACTTCCATATTGCTTTGCACAATAGATTTAAGCTAAACAGTGTTCATCAAATACTTCTATGTGTACATTCAGCTGCTGCTGTTTTTAATGGCAGCTCTCCAGATTTACGCAATAAGAAAGAAAACTCTATGTTCTCCAAAATGCTTGATGCCTGTGAACACTATCTATGCAAGCTGTTCATTCTGTGTCATACTGTCACAGTAGAAGGGATTTTACAAGTCTGCCAAGACTTTTTACAGAGAGAAAATATAATTTCTAAACTGGATATTATTTTGTGAAATTTCTCCCACTGTTGAGATGTGACTTATTTTATGGAACATTCTATTTTGAATGATCTGTAGCATTCCAGATTTTCATCCCCATTGTGTGGGTTACCTTTATACATTCCCAAAGAGTTTTCCATACAATAGAAATATAAATCACATACAAGGTTGAAGGGAGTTAATGTTAGCAATCACCTATTTTAGAAAATGGTTATTTAAGATTCCATGCAAATAAATCAGAAAATTCCACCTCTACTCTGCATCTAGGACTTGATGTCTGCATAATTCAAAGTTAAAATATCTATTTTACAAACTCTATGTGCAATTAAGGTTTAAAAGGGAATATAAAGGATAAGGAATACTCCATCACTATTTAAATAAGTAATATTACATTAATCACATGGATATTAAATTTCTAGTATCATTCATAAAATTTGGTGAAAAATCTTTTGTCTAATATGAACTTTCTCCCAGCCAGAATTAGGCACTCTTTTAAGTAATCTATTAAAATATGNCTGGGTTTCAGCTTCAAAATGATTCCTTCCAAAGAAATCCCAGGGTTGATCTCCTTCAGAATGGATTGGTTGGATCTCCCCGCAGTCCAAGGGACTCTCAAGAGTCTTCTCCAACACCGTAGTTCAAAAGCATCAATTCTTCGGAGCTCAGCTTTCTTCACAGTCCAATTCTCACATCTAGTACATGACCACTGGAAAAACCATAGCCTTGACTAGATGGACCTTAGTCAGCAAAGTAATGTCTCTGCTTTTGAATATACTATCTAGGAAGGTAGACTAGCCAACCTGAATATATCCATGTCAACATCCAACAGCATTTTCAATGTAACCTTTTATATTTCCTTGTCCTAATGGGAAGCTTAAAATCTCATAGAAACAAGATTATTCAACTGACCTCGGACATGACTGAAGCAACTTAGCAGCAGCAATATGGTTCTAACTATATACTTAACCAGGATTTATAGTTAGAACCCCATTAGAACTGTCTATGATCACTTAAGTATATTGTTACTATTACTTTATTTAAGTGAACGCACAGAAACAGGGTGGACTCTATCAGGAGCTGTGCATATTTAAGAATGTATGACCAACACACTTGAAAATATGCCACAGAACTCTTAAAAAATTTCTTTGTTGAAGAATATAAATAACACAACTGACACTTACTGAATACTATATGTCGAGCATGATTATTACAATGAACATTTAATTTTTGTGAAAAAGGAAACAGGCATACAACAATATTAAACTAATCAGTCAAAACTTCCCATCAAGAACTGATGAAATGGAAACCTGATTCAGGTTTCTTGAAACAGAATACTGCAGTAGTTAATCTTATGAGTTCTGGAATCAGATTAGGGAATTTCAAATCCTAGTACTAATATTACATTAGTATTATTGAATAAGTTACCAGGTTCATTAAATGTAAATTTGAGAAATTAGTATCTACAAAAAGCATTCAATAAGATGGCTATGTAAACTTTTATTTATTTTTCAGTCTGGTTTTTGCTCTTCACTGTGCCACTTAATCTGTGACCCAGTGATGAAATAGTTACATGCATGCCTTTGTTTCTTTTTTTTCATAGCTATAACTGTCAATGAAAAGATTTAAAAAGTCGTAATTAGTCACGCATGAAGGGGTTGGTATGTGTTAATGTGTGGTTAATATCAGATACAAAGTAGGGGCCTCCTACACGCTGCAAAGCCAACCTCACTGTGCAAAAATCAACATATTTACTTATATCTGCTCTGTGTTCTAGTCATTCATTTTCTGACTGCACAACCTTTTCTTACCTTCCCTGAAGCCATGTTTTACCACTTCCATATTGCTTTGCACAATAGATTTAAGCTAAACAGTGTTCATCAAATACTTCTATGTGTACATTCAGCTGCTGCTGTTTTTAATGGCAGCTCTCCAGATTTACGCAATAAGAAAGAAAACTCTATGTTCTCCAAAATGCTTGATGCCTGTGAACACTATCTATGCAAGCTGTTCATTCTGTGTCATACTGTCACAGTAGAAGGGATTTTACAAGTCTGCCAAGACTTTTTACAGAGAGAAAATATAATTTCTAAACTGGATATTATTTTGTGAAATTTCTCCCACTGTTGAGATGTGACTTATTTTATGGAACATTCTATTTTGAATGATCTGTAGCATTCCAGATTTTCATCCCCATTGTGTGGGTTACCTTTATACATTCCCAAAGAGTTTTCCATACAATAGAAATATAAATCACATACAAGGTTGAAGGGAGTTAATGTTAGCAATCACCTATTTTAGAAAATGGTTATTTAAGATTCCATGCAAATAAATCAGAAAATTCCACCTCTACTCTGCATCTAGGACTTGATGTCTGCATAATTCAAAGTTAAAATATCTATTTTACAAACTCTATGTGCAATTAAGGTTTAAAAGGGAATATAAAGGATAAGGAATACTCCATCACTATTTAAATAAGTAATATTACATTAATCACATGGATATTAAATTTCTAGTATCATTCATAAAATTTGGTGAAAAATCTTTTGTCTAATATGAACTTTCTCCCAGCCAGAATTAGGCACTCTTTTAAGTAATTTATTAAAATATGCTAAAGTTTCAACTAATTGGTAATCTGCTTGCAGCTTCCCAAGGACAAGTCCAAAATTGTATCTATTTTTTTTTTTAATGTATTTACCTAAAACATTTCAAAGGTGTATTTTCCAAACACGACTCTATTTCCTTTCTAATTTTCCAATTCCATTAACAATCAAACTCTTTTTTACCAATAGATAATTTTATTCTTTCCCCATTTATTATCCTGAAATGAGGTTCAGAGATAAAAATAAGCCTTTATAAATCTTCTGGTATGAGTCAAAGTCCAAGTAACAAAATATAACAGTTTCAACAATTTATTATTATATTTTTATGTAGGTGACAAAACTCAGAAGTTATTCTGAATATGATTAAGAGAAAATGAAAGGTTAAGTGTGGATTAAGTATAAATTTTTATTAAGAGATTATAATTTTATTTTACATGTATACGATAAGAGAAAGAGAAAAGGGGAAAATGCATCAGGTCCAAATGCCATATTAATGAGTAGAAAGTGAAAACACATCAATATGTGAACTACCGATATCATGTCAGTAAAATTTTTAACATATTCTTAAACGTAAATTACAAAAATATTTAGCAAATTATTAACAAATCAATATGATCTCCCTTTCTAGTTTATTTACTGTTAATATTCAGTTCACTTCAGTTCAGTCGCTCAGTCGTGTACGACTCTTTGGGACCCCATGAATCACAGCACGTCAGGCCTTCCTGTCCATCACCAACTCCTGGAGTTCATGCAAACTCACATCCACCGTGTTGGTGATGCCACCCAGCCATCTCATCCTCTGTTGTCCCCTTCTCCTGCCCCCAATCTCTCCCAGCATCAGAGTCTTTTCCAATGAGTTTAACTCTTTGCATGAGTGGCCAAAAGTGTTGGAGCNTAAAAGGAAAAAAAATTAAAAAAAATTAAAAAAAATTAAAAAGGAGGGAGGGAATTTTAGACTAGAATGATTAAGCAGTGGAAATTCATGTATGATAGCTAAATCATTGAGATGGATGGTAATCAAAACAGACATGAGCATCATTTATTTGATTTCCCCTTAATTATTTTTTCAAATGTATGAGTTGACCTCCTGAATTTTTCCAAAATGGGTCTCATTTCATCAGATGAGTGTCTACTGATACACACATACCTACACACATATATAATAGTTGAGTTTATCTGCTTGAAAGCAGCAGAAAGAAACTTGATTTTTTTTCTAATTATTTTTGTTATTTCAGCCCAGAGAATTTATTGAGTTTGGTGATGTAAAACTGAAAAAAAATTCAAGTGCTTGGATTAAAAGCAAAATGTTACATGGATTTTATTCTTTAAACTCATAAATAGCACAGGTAGCTGTTTGATATTTCATTTTCTGTCCTTGGTATGGCCTGCAAGGCTTCACTTGTTCTGATCTTTGCCTGCCTCTCCAGCTTCATCTAGCTACTATCGTACTATACTCAGTTAAGCCATTCCTATAGCTTGCCAAGCCCTCTTACATCCATACTTGTGCACGGATTGGTCTGTCTGTCTGGAGTATTCTTCCCTCATCTGGTTAGCCCCTGTTCCTTCTTCATGTCTCAGAGATCTTAGAGGTCATGTCCTCTGGGAGGTCTTCTCTGAGACCACCCCAGGTCCCAGTAAGGTATCCTCCTCATCTGTTCCCCTCTGGACCTTTCCCAGTCATAGCCGGCTGCAAATGTTTGTGTTTGGGTGTCTATGTCCGTAACTGGCTGTGAGTCTCCAGTAAGACTGGTATAAGGCCCAGTGGATATTCAGTGATCATGGGAGACTTGCTGCTTTTCCCTTTATCTTTATACAATGCTTAACACTCTTCCACTTTCCCTGAGGCCTTTTAGTGAGCTCTGCAAGAACAAACTAGTGTTAGACATCATGTTTTTACATATTTGAATGTGTGATCCATGTATTCATTAAGAAAAATAATCCATAATAGTCAATTATCTGGCAACGTGAGCTGTCAGTTCTAAAGCTATGCCTGAAAAATCTGCCATAATCAGTGAAAATTAAGAACAACATTGCAAATAATTTCTGAATTACACAATAGTATATAGTCAGGACTTAAAATATCTATTATTAGTGCATTCAAAACCTAAGTTTAAAAAAACACAATTGCAAGCTTGTGAATTTTCACATATTACCTTTCTCAGACTTTTATTAAACCTAAACTTCAACACAATGGTGAACAGGGATTATGTAAAATAAGTGCTTAAAGTATCATCTATGTATAAGTTCAAAAGTAGAAAGAAGATAAATACAATTATTTCTTTTGAGGATTTCTAAAATTAGCAAGAGGCATGGGTGCATAATTCTGTGAAAATACTAAAAAAAACCCTACTAAATTGTACATTTCAAAAGGACAGACAAAGATACATAAATTATATTTCAATAAAGCTATTATAAAGAAGAAGAATAAAATAAGAAGATAAAGAAGACCCAACACTACAGCATACAGGGTTTCTTTTCGGTTTTTAATGATGGGACCTAATGTAAGAATATCACAACTTGTCTAATGGTCCAACTGCAAAGTTCCACCCCGTGTGTGTGTTTTTTTCTCCTCTTTGTCACCTTTTAATCCCTAAGGAAAAGGCATTTCCTTGGTCTCGTTACTGTCTGATATGAGTTTGTTTTGTTTTAGTCTCTAAGTTGTGTCCAACTCTCTCTGACCCCGTGGACTGCAGCCCGCCAGGATCTTCTGTCCATGGGATTTCCCAGGCAAGAATACTTGAGTGGGTTGCTGTTTCCTACTCCAGGGGATCTTTTGGACACAGTTATCAAAAAAACAGGTTTCCAGCTTGACAGGCAGATTCTTTACCACTGAGCCACATGCATCTGATAGGAGTAGGTCTTGCTCGACAAAAAAGGTATCACCTAGCAGTAAGAACAGAAAACAAAAAAGAACAAAAGCAAAGCCCAAAGCAAGCTGGCAAAACAGGGCAATCTGTTGATACTCTTTATCAGGTGTCATCAAAATATGGCTCAAATCCAGCTACCATCTGCTTGTGCAAAGCAAGTTTTATTACAACACTGCTGCTGCTGCTAAGTCGCTTCAGTCGTGTCCGACTCTGTGCGACCCCAGACTGCAGCCCACCAGGCCCCTCCGTCCATGGGATTTTCCAGGTAAGAGTGCTGGAGTGGGGTGCCATTGCACCATGGCCATTTCTTCACATATTATGTATGATTACTTTTGCCCTACAATTTCAAAGGTGAGTAGTTAGGACAAAGACCTCATGGCCCCCAAAATATGAACATTTGCAATTATCCCTTTACAAAAAGTTTGCCCATATTTGCTATAATATTTGAAAGAATTTATAATATATTTCTTTATACTTGAATTATTGTACTCTTCATAACCTGTACCTGGAGAAGGCAATGGCACCCCACTCCAGTACTCTTGCCTAGAGAATCCCACAGACAGAGGAGCCTGATAGGCTGCAGTCCATGGGGTCGCAAAGAGTCAGACATGACTGAGCGACTTCACTTTCACTTTTCACTTTCATAACCTGAACACAGTTCTTGACACCTCATATTTTTATCTAAGCATGTCTTAGTATCCTATGGGAAGTATTTGGGATTTTTCACTGAACTTTTAGTGGGATCAAGAAAAGTTAGCAGAGTAAACAGCAAAAGAAATTTGTTTACTCTGAAGTTCATAATCTATCATTCATTTTTTCCTCATTTTGACTCAAATAATATCTAAGTAATGTTCAAAATGGGACAAAACTATATAAACATGTAAATAAGATAAGAAATGACTGTAAGTGTACTCAGATTCTAAATCTCATATCTGGTGGTACAAAAGATAGTTGTTGTTTACTTGCTAAGTCATATCCAATTCTTTGTGATCCCATGGACCACCAGGCTCCTCTGTTCATAGGATTTTCTAGGCAAGAATACTGGAGTGGGTTGCTATGTCCTTTCCTAGGGGATCTTCTCAATCCAGGAATCGAACCTGTGTCTCCTGAATTGGCAGGGAGATTCTTTACCACTGAGCTATCTGGAAACTCCAGAAAAGGTAGGCTTGGGCCCTAAAGGAAAGTTAAACCCTTTTTTCTTTTTCTTAAACATGGTCCCTAAATTTTCATGTTAATTTTTTCAGTAATACAAGATTGGATCCTGAAGTTTAAAACTTCACATCAGGTCTCAGGCCTGATTAATCAACTATTGACCCTTTGCTAAGAGGACAGGAAGAGGGTAACATGAAGGCTAACCCCTCCGCAGGAGAATTCCTTTGGCTATGGTAGGTGACTGAAAGTATTTTCCCTGTGTATTTTTTGAGGAGAAATAATCCTTGCAAGTTTTGTAATGAGGACTTGGGGAGTTTCTGATGAATATTTTTAAAGTGCTAGAAGAGTTAGAAATCTATTTCTTCAGCAAAATTATTACTTTGGTTGCAGTTTTTCTGAGTCTACTCCTAAAGTAAGATGAAATAATCTTCTATTCCATGCACAATAGAGTTATACTTCTAAATTTCCAAGACAGAATTCCAACTTTGGGTTTTTCAAGTTTAGGAAATAATCTTGTATCATCAGCACAGTTCTTTTGGCCTTTAGCAAACTGTGCTATATGATGATCAAATCTGGGCTATGAGAATTATTTAGGGAGATGACAAAAGGGATATTACTTGCTTTGATTCCTGTAACAACTTTAGTTTTATTTGAAAGATTATTCAGGCACCAGCAATTCTGTCACATTCTTAGGCCACATTACCTGAATTTCATGTGATACCATTTTGAGTAAAACTTAGCCTCACACATTATCTTAAAATATCATTGAAATATCAGCTTAAAATATCAGCTAAAATGCCAGCTATTTGCTACACACTTCTACATGGTTATACAACTGTGTGGAAACTGTCTAATATGTCTCTTGGTGCTCTCTCTTGAGTATCACAGTGGGAAGCTTCTACTGCACTTAATATCAAGAAAGGATTTTTCTTCCCTGGGAAATCAGCTTGTTCCCTCTTTTATAATGAGAGCATAGTAACATTAAAGATTTCATTTTACCTTGACTGCCAGACATCTAAAAGATTATTCACAGCCAGAGTATTGATAATTACTGCCTTTTTTCCTATTTTTTCCATATTTTCTCACATTTTAATAATGTGCTTTATGTGATACGTTCGGAGAAGGCAATGGCACCCCACTTCAGTACTCTTGCCTGGAAAATCCCATGGACGGAGGAGCCTGGTTGGCTGCAGTCCATGGGGTCGCTAAGAGTCGGGAATGGCTGAGCAACTTCACTTTCACTTTTCACTTTCATGCACTGGAGAAGGCAATGGCAACCCACTCCAGTATCTTGCCTGGAGAATCCCAGGGATGGAGGCGCCTGGTGGGCTGCCGTCTATGGGGTCACACAGAGTTGGACACGACTGAAGCAACTTATCAGCAGCAGTAGCATGTGATATGTTGGTCACTGTTAGGATTTATTCTGAGGAAGTATCACTCATTTGGGCGGGGGGGGGGCGGGGGGGCTGGCA
>SJYW01034383.1:73358-83663 GCA_006410735.1 Raphicerus campestris | reverse complement strand
TCATAACTTTTCTTCCAAGGAGTAAGCGTCTTTTAATTTCATGGCTGCAGTCACCATCTGCAGTGATTTTGGAGCCCCTCAAAGTAAAATCTGACACTGTTTCCACTGTTTCCACATCTATTTTCCATGAAGTGATGGGACCAGATGCCATGATCTTTGTTTTTTGAATACTGAGCTTTAAGCCAACTTTTTCACTTTCCACTTTCACTTTCATCAAGGGGCTTTTTAGTTCCTCTTCACTTTCTGCCATAAGGGTGGTGTCATCTGCATATCCTAGGTTATTGATATTTCCCCCAGCAATCTTTATTCCAGCTTGTGCTTCTCACAGCCCAGCTTTTCTCATGATGTACTCTGCATATAAGTTAAATAAGCAGGGTGACAATATACAGCCTTGACGTACTCCTTTTCCTATTTGGAACCAGTCTGTTGTTCCATGTCTAGTTCTAACTGTTGCTTCCTGACCTGCACATAGATGAGTGTAATTGTGGCAAGTGAAATTCTAGAATTTGATGTTTAAGGAAACATTTACTGATAAATCTGCCTGAAGTGCTAGCTAGCATCAATGGTAAGGCAGCAGTTTGCAGGGAAATCCAACATACTACATACAACCAGGGACTAAACTGGAGATATAAATGGGAGATGAGAGCAGCTTATGGTAAATTCCTGTTTCTGTGAATCCACAGTCAGCCATATGGTGGGGGACCTTGGCTAGTGTTAGGGAAAACAAACTAGACAACAAGCAGAAGACAAACTGTGACCCACAGAAGTCTGTCTGTGACCACACACTCATCTGAGAATAACAGCCACTGCTTTACTTCTAAATTCCAACCTTCATGCATGCTTCCCTTTTAGCCAACTCTAGTCCACACCACATAATCTACATGCCAACCTGGTGCTCTTATACTCATATGTAACCATTTACACTTTCCTAAAATATATCACCAAAATTATGCATTTGCTTACAGTTATGCAATTCTGTCTTACAGAAAAGGTATGCTAATGCTTAGGCGAAAGAGATACATAGAGTCTCACTTTATCCATGTTTTTCTAGTTGAGTCATATTCCTCCATTGATATCTATAACTCAAATACTGTAATATAAGGTTAACTGCTGTAAATACATCTAATGTAGACAGGGAATGATAAATGAAAAAAGGGGAACTGAGTAATACACACACATACCCACACACACATGCATTCAAATCAAAGCAAAGGAAAAACAGAACTGCTAAAGCATATTTCACTATGACTATTTAGGTGGTCATAGCTGCTATTTAAAACAGTCTTCTTCATTTTGCCCTCAGCAAATACCTTATCTACTCACAGTTCATTGCTTGGTTCATCTGTCCAAACCATCATTCCTGATGGGTCTGTGCTAGCAACAGTATTGTCTGTATCTAGGTGTTTTATTTTCCTATTGAAATTTATCACATGATACAGAAGTTCCCCAGAAGGTCCCTTGCATGTAAGATATACTCTTTCCTGTCACTATGAATTAAATTGTGGACATAAACAACTCATTTTAACCTTGATACTCAGGACCACCTCTTCCAGAAAATAACTCTCTTTTCTGCTATTAGTTCAGTGGCATGATTAACCCAAGGTAGCTGGGTGGAAGTTTCACCTTCTAATTTAGTAGAACCACAGTCCTCCTTTGAAAATTAAGACCTAAAACTTAGTGAAGCCGAAATGTACAGACACAAGAAACAAAATTTCTGCTATAGACTCTTCAGAAGCAACTGAGAGAAGCACTCACTTGTGCCATACCATGATCCCTGGTTATGAAAGAGTGCTGAGTGCAAAATATTGGTTGCTCAATCAGAGGATGTGCTACATTTTAAAGGACATTATTACAACCAAACAAAGTACTGTTTTTCACCTGAAGTCATATATGAGTCTTTAAGAGGCCATTAAATAATTCTATTAGTCCAGCTACTTCATGTGATGAAAAACATAAACCAGAGAATTACAGGAACATAAGCCCATTTCTTTTAAGTTTGCTGCTCAGAAGCAGTGCTTTGTGGATTACTATGATGATAAACAAGACATTACAGAAATGATGGGCAATTTTGATCAATGTATTTTTAGAAGGAAAAGTATGTTCATATCCATAGTAATTTTCTGTTTTAATGAGAACAGGGCACTGTTCCTATTACTATTGAGGTGTTCCAGTATCATTGACCTGCTATATCATTGAGTCAATGTTGGACTCTCTTGTTGGCAAATGAGCACTCACAATGTCCAGAGTCTTTTTTTATATATTATTGTTTTGGGCCTTGGGTAAAAATCCATGCTACTGGGCCCATGGGATAAGCTCAAGTAATAAGCTATTAAAGAGACTATTATGTAAGTATAAGGGAGGCTGAGGCAAGAGGCAGACTGACATCCATGGGACAGGTCATTTTAACTACCTAATTACTGAGATTCTTTTTTTTTTTTTTTCTCTGAGATTATTTTCAGCTGAACTTGCTTTGGCAAGTATTTTTACACAATGGAGTATTACTCAGCCATCAAAAAAAAGAATATATTTGAATCAGTTCTAATGAGGTGGATGAAACTGGAGCCGATTATACAGAGTGAAGTAAGCCAGAAAGAAAAACACCAATGCAGTATACTAACACATATATATGGAATTTAGAAAGATGGTAACGATAAACCTGTATGTGAGACAGCAAAAGAGACACAGATGTACAGAACAGACTTTTTGACTCTGTGGGAGAAGGAGAGGGTGGGATGATTTGGGAGAATGGCATTGAAACATGTATAATATTATATAAGAAACGAATCGCCAGTCTAGGTTCAATGCAGGCTACAGGATGCTTGGGGCTGGTGCACTGGGATAACCCAGAGGGATGGTATGGGGAGAGAGGTGGGAGGGGGTTTCAGGATTGGGAACACGTGTATACCTGTGGTGGATTCATGTTGATGTATGGCAAAATCAGTACAGTATTGTAAACTAAAAACAAAACAAAACAAAACAAAAAAAAACGTCTACTCTCTACTCTCTTTGCCTGAAAAAGACCATCCGTAGNTTGGGAACATGTGTATACTTGTGGTGGATTCATGTTGATGTATGGCAAAACCAGTACAGTATTGTAAACTAAAAAAAAAAAAAAATACGTCTACTCTCTACTCTCTTTGCCTGAAAAAGACCATCCATAGTCAACTTCCTCAAGTCTATCTTGTCATCAATTTTCAAAATTACCTCTAAACATTCAGCCAAATCATTATCTACTGACAATAAATCGCTGAAAATCAGCATCTCTGGCCTTCTCTCATTACACATAAACAGCAGGTACATTTCTAAAAGTTCTGCCATTCTAAGAATGTTCTTTCACTACTTCTTTTATGCCATCCTTGAGGCAATAGTGCTAGATTCTTGCAACTTAGGGTGGATCCAGTATTTTTGTTTAGAACCACCACTAAACCATAATTGATTTTTTGCTTCTTTTCAGTGAATTAGTCATAGGGAAACTTGCCATTAAGGTACAGCTCTGCACTGAAAGACAACCAGTAAACCAGGAAGAAAGATGGTAGTGAACGAAGTAGGGAACACACTTGCTCACAGGACATAATGGCTTTAGGTTCTACTCAAGCTCAACCTCATATGTCACCCATAGGCACATCCACTGTACGGTTTTGTGGGTCAAACCACATGCATTTCATGATGAGCCTCTCAGATCTCACAGGAACTTGGCAGTCAGTGTTTAAGGGTTCAGTTTCTACTAAAGCCCNCAGGAAGAAAGATGGTAGTGAACGAAGTAGGGAACACACTTGCTCACAGGACATAATGGCTTTAGGTTCTACTCAAGCTCAGCCTCATATATGTCACCCATAGGCACATCCACTGTATGGTTTTGTGGATCAAACCACATGCATTTCATGATGAGTCTCTCAGATCTCATAGGAACTTGGCAGTCAGTGTTTAAGGGTTCAGTTTCTACTAAAGCCCAGTAGCAAGAAAAATTTGTCGGTTTTTCTGTTTTTAATTTTTCCCCAAAGGAGACTATTATCTACAGAGGATGGCATTAGCATTGCTATATCTGAAATACAAATGTCACCCAAAGGCTCAACATAGCATCTCTGCTGGTCCCTAATACCTCGAGCACAACTGTATATATCTAAAAATATATATGAACAGAGTTTCGTTAATTGGGTATTGGAATCCCAGGAAGAGAGAGGATGGAACAGAAAACATATTGAATTATTAAACATCAAAAACTTCTCAAATTTGAAGAAAGACATAAGTTTATAGTTTAAAGGATGTTCAATGACCTCCAAATATAACACATTTTTTAAAAAGAAAAGAAATAAACAAGCTAAGGCACATTGTAGATACTGGGGAAAAAAAATCACTACCTCTACTATATCACTACTATACACAGTGGAGCAACAATTCACATGTTTAAAGACAGCTTACCTTTTAGTAGTCACTCCAGATCCTATATTAGGGTATGAAGTGTCAACAGTTAAACCCTGCTAACTGACAAGTCCATTTCAAGTGTACAGAATTCTCAGTCCATTATTCAGTGTTTTCTCTTCCAGAATTAATGCACAAGAATTATAAATGTTTAAGGAAAGTCAATGTCATGTATTTTGGTTTCCATAGAAACAAGACCTGACATAGAGATTATCCACAGTGATTTTCAGGGAGTGATAAGAAACCCTATTAATTTAATGAGGAAAACAGGATAAGGGAGGATAAAGAGTGAATACGTTTTCTCAAGAAAGTTGAGCTTTTGGAACATAACATTAGGGCTATGGAGAATAAATTATATGGCAAAACTGTCCCCATCTTAATGAAAGGGGCCTTTGTAACCCTTGCCTCAGTCAGTCATTATCTGCAGTTTTCCCAGAGGAGAAATGTCATTTCCCAGGTAAGGTGACTGAGCGCAGTTCTCTCAAAGAGAAAGAAACTGTGAACTGTTTGCAGGCAGCATATATCATCAAATAGAGAATGGTGAAATTAGCCTGATAAAGGGTGACTGGATAGGGTACAAATCACACTTACTACAGACAATAACACGAGAGAAAAACATCAAGACACAAATTTTAAATCTAGCGCTGGCTGGATAAGAAATAATTGAGGAGAAAAAAGATAGAAGTCTTAACTGTTAATCTTCAGAAGATGTGAGAAGAATTTTTAATCAACTAAACAAAAGTGTAACACTATTTTTAAGAAGAAAGATTACTTATCAATAATCATCCTAAACTTAGCATGGTGGCAGGGAGAGAAAAAAATAAGAAAAAAAAAACAAAACTGAAGTTGCTAGAAAGTCACCAGAGGCAGACAGGCATTAAACAGAAAGCAACTCAAAAATAAACAAAATAATGCTGCACAGAGGGTGAGGTCAACATCTAACCAGATTTTTCACAAAGGGCACTACTCAGCTTATAGGCAATGTGAGGGCCAACTCCCAAGCAAAAAAATGGCAGCCTTAAAAAGCTAAGGCTTCAGAAGTCAGAATTCTGGATTGCCTGGAAGGCTAGAGGAAGCCACAGTAGAGGAGAGGCCACACGTTTTCAGTAACTATGATTCAATTCTTGGTGATTTCCAAAATGCTTGTGTGTAAGACAACAATCAAGAAAATTCAAATAAAGCAGTATTTGGAGGGTTAACTAACTGGAATAGAAAATTTAACCAACATGAGGAGCTGGAAAGACATAATTTGGAGTCCTACTGAGTTAGACTAGCTTAGGAAGCACATCACATTTTCCACTGAAACTCTGTAATATCTGTGTCTTATGAAGCAGACACATATTTCTTGGCTAAGGGATATAATCTATGATTCAGGACACACCTATGCCTCAAAAATTGAAGACCAAACCTCCAAAGGATCATGGTATCCCAGTAATTTCATTCCTGTCCAGGCAAAACTAAACACTCTAGATAAAGGTAANCCACCAAGGAAGGCCCATATATTATACATATACAGGCATAAATTTATAGTACATAACAAATGATATATGTGAATATATAATGTGTAATAAATTAAATAATAAGTTTTATACCTAGAAATACATATGTATTCATATATAGGTATAAATACTTGTGTGTGTGTGTGGTTAGTCACTCAGTTATGTCTGACTCTTTGCAGTGCCATAGACTAGCCCACCAAGCTCCTCTGTCCATGGGGATTCTCCAGGCAAGAATACTGGAGTGGGTTGCCATGTCCTTCTCCAAGGGACCTTTCCAACCCACGGATCGAACTCAGGTCTCCTACACTGTGGTGGTTTCTTTACTGTCTGAGCCACCAGGGAAGCACAAATATTTACATCTGTCCTATTATATATTAATAAAACATTCAAGGAGAAGAAAGCAACAATAAACATCTTATTGCACAAATTTTCAAAGACAAATATTAAAAGATTTTTGAAAGAGTATTTTTACTTTAATTATTAGACCAATTTTGAACATCTGTAATTTAAGCCCTGGGATTTCTTTGGAAGGAATGATGCTAAAGCTGAAACTCCAGTACTTTGGCTACCTCATGCGAAGAGTTGATTCACTGGAAAAGACTCTGATGCTGGGAAGGATTGGGGGCAGGAGGAGAAGGGGATGACCGAGGATGAGATGGCTGGATGGCATCACTGACTTGATGGACGTGAGTCTGAGTGAACTCCGGGAGACGGTGATGGACAGGGAGGCCTGGCGTGCTGTGATTTATGCGGTCGCGAAGAGTCGGACACGACTGAGCGACTGAACGGAAGTGAATCTTTTGAAAGGAAAAACAGCTATGGCAAATTTGTCTATGGATACACTACTTAGATAAATATGAGCAGACGGCTTGATAAAGCTAGCCAAATCTCCGTCTAAGTTATACACTTCGTGTGGGTAAATTTTACATAATGATTAGATGAGTTGANAATCTTTTCAAAGGAAAAACAGCTATGGCAAATTTGTCTATGGATACACTACTTAGATAAATATGAGCAGATGGCTTGATAAAGCTAGCCAAATCTCCGTCTAAGTTATACACTTCGTGTGGGTAAATTTTACATAATGATTAGATGAGTTGAGAGGTTGATATTGAAATGAAAGTAGAAAAGCATTTCTAAATCAGGTATATAATATGTTAGAATTAAGTCAGTGCATGACCTTGAGTGCAATATGTCACAGTATTTCCACTCATTTAATTAGGCATAATTATGGTGAAATTGTAAAGTGTGCAAAATGTAGAGTATCACACAGCATATCTTTAGTTATAAAAATGTACATACACTTTATAAAGAGTTTTCTGCTAAGTAACCATGGAGGACTTAATTCAATATCTTTCTCATGTAGATAAATTAATGTTGCTATGGGAATTTTAACTTCAGAATTTCCTGACTCTCACATGCTTAATTTCTCAGTGTTAATGTTCCAATACCAGATCTGAATGACTACACATCATGGATATTTCTATCTGCTCAAGATGTTTCTAGAATGTAATGTTTAATCTTTAAAACAAATATTTGATAGGGCAGAGGCAAAAAACAACAAACAAACAGAAACAATGAGAATCTGTTCAGCTGATTAGCAAAAAATTTCTTTATTTACAGCTGAATGAGGACATGAAAAGGAATGAACTCCCACAGTAGAAACATAAGGTGGAGAAATGACAGAAAAGTAATGATTATAAATGTAAAATGTGTGAAAAAAAAAAAAAACCCTCACACTGTGGAGGAAATGTCCAAATTATACAACTTAATAATCAATACTTGAGATTAAAAACATAGACCTTCATTTTAATGTTTCACTGAGTTAAACAATACAAAGCAAAAAGAACATTTTGAGATAATTTACTAATATATGCTCACAAAGATAACTTAGAATGAGATGTGACGCTGATGGTTGGCACGGTAGGGAGATTTTCAAATATTAGTATGCCTCCCTCAGGAAGGATTTGGCATGAGCAACTATGTGTGGAGGTGCTCTCCTGTGTATACAGATACTGCTGGTATTCTGCTTAATTGTTTAAGCCAGGAAAGTGGGCAGAAAGAAACGTATCATTATGGTCTGTCATATTTATAACAGAACCTCATGCTTGGAGGGCTTCCCTGGTAGCTTGGACGGTAAAGTGTCTGCCTACAATGCAGGAGACCTGGGTTCAATCCCTGGGTTGGGAAGATCCCCTGGAGAAGGAAATTGGCAACCCACTCCAGTATTCTTTTTTTTTTTTTTTTTTCCCACTCCAGTATTCTTGCCTGGAAAATCCCATGGACAGAGGAGCCTGGTGGGCTACACTCCATGGGGTAGCAAAGAGTCAGACATGACTGAGAGACTTCTCTTCTCTCTCTTCTTCATGCTTGGAGATGACAGTGGCTAACTGGACACACTACATTTTTAACAAACCAGGCTCATGAGCCTGCCTTCACCGTGATCAGGCCCTTGGAGGATTCCTGGAAGACATCTGTGAGAATGACACCATTTAGAGAGTTGGATGGTACCATTGAGGGCTCCCTGACTCCTACTTGGTCAACTCCTCCTCTATTGGTTCACCATTTCTCCTTCCCTCCAGTCCTGTTCAATATGTACATGTGATTTGTATCTCATTCCTAATCATCATTCACTGACTGGGAGAAGTTGAATAGGTATCTCAAAGCAAGGGGTATGTGTGTTAGGATTAGTATCCCAAAGTTTTTGCTGTTATCACAGCAAAATATTCACAGGAAAATATTCATTTCTAAAATTTATTCATCATTTAAAAATTTTAAATACTTTGTAAAACTTGTCATCTGGCCTGTTTCCTGACTTTAATACAGGTAGAATTTGTATTGCATTTTTAAATGAGAAACAAAAAAGTGTGTTTCTGTGTGTGTGTTGCATTACAGTGAATTAAAATGAAGTTTAAAAAATGAGATTTTAAATGCTGGAAGTGACAGTAAGTTCTCACAAGGAACTTTAGAAACTAATTTGTTTAAGTGAAACAAATAAGCGCTGAGTAAAAATGAAGTGCCTTGATTAAAAAAAAAACACATTATTTTTGTATCATTAGTACCATGTAAGTATCTATTGTATAGCCACTGGGTTCATAAAATACAGGCTGACAGCCTTGTTCCTATAAACTTAAATCATCTAGGGAAAAACTACAGAATGCATTAAAATATATTGGTAATTGAATGTCTATTTATTCTGTGTGAAGGAAAGAGTGAAGTATGCAATGAGTGTTTGTTGTGTCCTTTCCTCGCTTTCTTAATGTCACTTCTCCTTTCAGATACGATAGATGCCAAGTTGCCTAGTGACTTGCTCTTTTGCTCAGTTTCAAAGCCTTCCTTGTTTGCTTTTGTGGCACCACAGCACATACTTTCAGACTTTATATTGCTCTCTTCTTCTCTCATCATAGTCAAATTATCAAATGTTAGTTATATATTACACTGTTTATTGCAACTACTGAGAAATATTGGGAAATTTGGAAAAAAAATAAAAAAACAACTATTATTTCCAGAATTTCAAATTCAGTGGAAGAGGAGTTACATGTATATTAGTAACTTTAACAAATTAGAAAATAGGATCAAAGACATTGATGGAAACTGAAGGAAAAGTGGTGGTGGATTAATCACTAAGTTGTGTCCGACTCTTGCAACCTCATGGGACTGTAGCCCTCCAGGCTCCTCTGTTTATGAGATTTCCCAGGGAAGAATACTGAAGTGGGATGCCACTTCCTTCTTCAGGGAATCCTTCCAACCCAGGAATTTAAACTGGGTCTCCTGCACTGACCTGCACTAACCCTTACCCTAACCATCACCGACTCAGTGGGCATGAGTTTGAGTGGATTCCTTACTAACTGAGCTATGAGCAAAGGACAAGTACAGACAAATCAGAGATGATAAAATATATGCAAAGAAAGAAGAAAAAAAAAAGAAATATGGAGGCAGAAATATTTAAGATATACAGGGGACTATCATCTATGCTGGTCTAGAATGGTTCAGTTCAGTTGCTAAGTCATGTCCAACTCCTTGCAACCCCATGCACTGCAGCACACACACCAGGCCTCCTTGTCCATCACCAACTCCTGGAGTCCACTCAAACTCATGCCCATTGAGTCAATGATGGCATCCAACCATCTCATCCTCTATCATCCCCTTCTCCTCCCACCTTCAAACTTTCCCAGCATCAGGGTCTTTTCAAAAGATTCAGTTATTCTCATCAGGTGGCCAAAGTATTGGAGTTTCATCTTCAACATCAGTCCTTCCAATGAATATTCAGGACTGATTTCATTTAGGATGGACTGGTTGGTTCTTCTTGCAGTCCAAGGGACTCTCAAGAGTCTTCTACAACACCACAATTCAAAAGCATCAATTCTTCAGTGCTCAGCTTTCTTCC
>SJYW01034383.1:47501-66836 GCA_006410735.1 Raphicerus campestris | reverse complement strand
CGTGCTGTGATTTATGCGGTCGCGAAGAGTCGGACACGACTGAGCGACTGAACGGAAGTGAATCTTTTCAAAGGAAAAACAGCTATGGCAAATTTGTCTATGGATACACTACTTAGATAAATATGAGCAGATGGCTTGATAAAGCTAGCCAAATCTCCGTCTAAGTTATACACTTCGTGTGGGTAAATTTTACATAATGATTAGATGAGTTGAGAGGTTGATATTGAAATGAAAGTAGAAAACCATTTCTAAATCAGGTATATAATATGTTAGAATTAAGTCAGTGCATGACCTTGAGTGCAATATGTCACAGTATTTCCACTCATTTAATTAGACATAATTATGGTGAAATTGTAAAGTGTGCAAAATGTAGAGTATCACACAGCATATCTTTAGTTATAAAAATGTACATACACTTTATAAAGAGTTTTCTGCTAAGTAACCATGGAGGACTTAATTCAATATCTTTCTCATGTAGATAAATTAATGTTGCTATGGGAATTTTAACTTCAGAATTTCCTGACTCTCACATGCTTAATTTCTCAGTGTTAATGTTCCAATACCAGATCTGAATGACTACACATCATGGATATTTCTATCTGCTCAAGATGTTTCTAGAATGTAATGTTTAATCTTTAAAACAAATATTTGATAGGGCAGAGGCAAAAAACAACAAACAAACAGAAACAATGAGAATCTGTTCAGCTGATTAGCAAAAAATTTCTTTATTTACAGCTGAATGAGGACATGAAAAGGAATGAACTCCCACAGTAGAAACATAAGGTGGAGAAATGACAGAAAAGTAATGATTATAAATGTAAAATGTGTGAAAAAAAAAAACCCTCAGACTGTGGAGGAAATGTCCAAATTATACAACTTAATAATCAATACTTGAGATTAAAAACATAGACCTTCATTTTAATGTTTCACTGAGTTAAACAATACAAAGCAAAAAGAAAATTTTGAGATAATTTACTAATATATGCTCACAAAGATAACTTAGAATGAGATGTGACGCTGATGGTTGGCACGGTAGGGAGATTTTCAAATATTAGTATGCCTCCCTCAGGAAGGATTTGGCATGAGCAACTATGTGTGGAGGTGCTCTCCTGTGTATACAGATACTGCTGGTATTCTGCTTAATTGTTTAAGCCAGGAAAGTGGGCAGAAAGAAATGTATCATTATGGTCTGTCATATTTATAACAGAACCTCATGCTTGGAGGGCTTCCCTGGTAGCTTGGACGGTAAAGTGTCTGCCTACAATGCAGGAGACCTGGGTTCAATCCCTGGGTTGGGAAGATCCCCTGGAGAAGGAAATGGCAACCCACTCCAGTATTCTTTTTTTTTTTCCCACTCCAGTATTCTTGCCTGGAAAATCCCATGGACAGAGGAGCCTGGTGGGCTACACTCCATGGGGTAGCAAAGAGTCAGACATGACTGAGAGACTTCTCTTCTCTCTCTTCTTCATGCTTGGAGATGACAGTGGCTAACTGGACACACTACATTTTTAACAAACCAGGCTCATGAGCCTGCCTTCACCGTGATCAGGCCCTTGGAGGATTCCTGGAAGACATCTGTGAGAATGACACCATTTAGAGAGTTGGATGGTACCATTGAGGGCTCCCTGACTCCTACTTGATCAACTCCTCCTCTATTGGTTCACCATTTCTCCTTCCCTCCAGTCCTGTTCAATATGTACATGTGATTTGTATCTCATTCCTAATCATCATTCACTGACTGGGAGAAGTTGAATAGGTATCTCAAAGCAAGGGGTATGTGTGTTAGGATTAGTATCCCAAAGTTTTTGCTGTTATCACAGCAAAATATTCACAGGAAAATATTCATTTCTAAAATTTATTCATCATTTAAAAATTTTAAATACTTTGTAAAACTTGTCATCTGGCCTGTTTCCTGACTTTAATACAGGTAGAATTTGTATTGCATTTTTAAATGAGAAACAAAAAAGTGTGTTTCTGTGTGTGTGTTGCATTACAGTGAATTAAAATGAAGTTTAAAAAATGAGATTTTAAATGCTGGAAGTGACAGTAAGTTCTCACAAGGAACTTTAGAAACTAATTTGTTTAAGTGAAACAAATAAGCGCTGAGTAAAAATGAAGTGCCTTGATTAAAAAAAAAAAACACATTATTTTTATATCATTAGTACCATGTAAGTATCTATTGTATAGCCACTGGGTTCACAAAATACAGGCTGACAGCCTTGTTCCTATAAACTTAAATCATCTAGGGAAAAACTACAGAATGCATTAAAATATATTGGTAATTGAATGTCTATTTATTCTGTGTGAAGGAAAGAGTGAAGTATGCAATGAGTGTTTGTTGTGTCCTTTCCTCGCTTTCTTAATGTCACTTCTCCTTTCAGATACGATAGATGCCAAGTTGCCTAGTGACTTGCTCTTTTGCTCAGTTTCAAAGCCTTCCTTGTTTGCTATTGTGGCACCACAGCACATACTTTCAGACTTTATATTGCTCTCTTCTCTCATCATAGTCAAATTATCAAATGTTAGTTATATATTACACTGTTTATTGCAACTACTGAGAAATATTGGGAAATTTGGAAAAAAAATAAAAAAAAACAACTATTATTTCCAGAATTTCAAATTCAGTGGAAGAGGAGTTACATTAACAAATTAGAAAATAGGATCAAAGACATTGATGGAAACTGAAGGAAAAGTGGTGGTGGATTAATCACTAAATTGTGTCCGACTCTTGCAACCTCATGGGACTGTAGCCCTCCAGGCTCCTCTGTTTATGAGATTTCCCAGGGAAGAATACTGAAGTGGGATGCCATTTCCTTCTTCAGGGAATCCTTCCAACCCAGGAATTTAAACTGGGTCTCCTGCACTGACCTGCACTAACCCTTACCCTAACCATCACCGACTCAGTGGGCATGAGTTTGAGTGGATTCCTTACTAACTGAGCTATGAGCAAAGGACAAGTACAGACAAATCAGAGATGATAAAATATATGCAAAGAAAGAAGAAAAAAAAAAGAAATATGGAGGCAGAAATATTTAAGATATACAGGGGACTATCATCTATGCTGGTCTAGAATGGTTCAGTTCAGTTGCTAAGTCATGTCCAACTCCTTGCAACCCCATGCACTGCAGCACACACACCAGGCCTCCTTGTCCATCACCAACTCCTGGAGTCCACTCAAACTCATGCCCACTGAGTCAATGATGGCATCCAACCATCTCATCCTCTATCATCCCCTTCTCCTCCCACCTTCAAACTTTCCCAGCATCAGGGTCTTTTCAAAAGATTCAGTTATTCTCATCAGGTGGCCAAAGTACTGGAGTTTCATCTTCAACATCAGTCCTTCCAATGAATATTCAGGACTGATTTCATTTAGGATGGACTGGTTGGTTCTCCTTGCAGTCCAAGGGACTCTCAAGAGTCTTCTACAACACCACAATTCAAAAGCATCAATTCTTCAGTGCTCAGCTTTCTTCCAACTCTCACATCCATACATGACTACTTAGCCATATCTAGATACAAAACCATACAAAACCATAGCCTTGTCTAGATGGACCTTTGTTGGTAAAGTAATGTCTCTGCTTTTAAATACGTGTCTAGGTTAGTCATAACTTTTCTTCCAAGGAGCAAGTGTCTTTTAATTTCATGGCTGTAGTCACTATCTGCAGTGATTTTGGAGCCCCCCAAAATAAAGTCTCTCACTGTTTCCCCATCTATTTAACATGAAGTGATGAGACCAGATGCCACAATCTTAGTTTTTTGAATGTTGAGTTTTAAGCCACCTTTTTCACTCTCCTCCTTCACTTTCATCAAGAAGCTCTTTAATTCTTCACTTTCTGCCATAAGGGTGGTGTCATTGGTATATCTGAGGTTATTCCTATTTCTCCCGCCAATCTTGATTCCAGCTTGTGCATCATCCAGCCAAGCATTTCTCATGATGTACTATGCATATAATAAGCAGGGTGACATACAGCCTTGATGTACTCCTTTTCCTATTTGGAACCAGTCTGTTGTTCCATGTCCAGTTTTAACTGTTGCTTCCTAACCTGCGTACAGATTTCTCAAGAGGCATGTCAGGTGGTCTGGTATTCCCATCTCTTTCAGAATTTTCCACAGTTTGTGGTGCTCCACACAGTCAAAGGCTTTGACATAGTCAATGAAGCAGAAGTAGATGTTTTCCTGGAACTTTCTTGCTTTTTCAATGATCCAATGGATGCTGGCAATTTTTGATCTCTGGTTCCTAGAATAGTGGTTGAGGGTAAACAGTCAAAGTGCGTCCACTAGAGCACCCTGGTTTAAAACCACAGAAGGCCCTCTATGCTATCATGAGGAATGTAGGTTTCCTCTATAGGCAAAGATAAGCAAGGATTTTTGAGTAAGGGTGAAAATGAAAGTGTTAGTCATTCAGTTATGTCTGACTCTTTGCAACCCCATGGACTGTAGCCCGCCAGGCTCGTCAGTCCATGGAATTCTCCAGGCAAGCATACTGGAGTGGATAACCATTCCTTTCTTCAAGATCTTCCTGACCCAGGTATCAAACCTGGGTATCCCTCATTGCAGGCAGATTCTTTACCACTCGAGCCACCAGGGAAGCCCTAAGTAATGGATGCTGCTTGCTGCTGCTACTGCTACTAAGTCACTTCAGTCATGTTTGACTCTGTGCGGCCCCACAGACAGCAGCCCACCAGGTTCCCCTGTCCCTGGGATTCTCCAGGCAAGAACACTGGAGTAGGTTGCCATTTCCTTCTCCAATGCATGAAAGTGAAAAGTGAAAGTGAAGTCTCTCAAATTCATGATTTAGTAAGGATATTCTGGAACATAGTGGTAACTAATTTTAACATATAAATAAAACATTTTATATTAAAATATTTTATAATTTTGATGACAACTAAATTGAAGGTGAGAACTCAATTACTAAAAGTAGAAAAGGAATGGATGAGATGAATGTGAGAAAAATTTGAAAGGCAAATTTAAAGATAGAAACAAAATCACAGAATTTCTGTAACTCCCTTATGTGACTTACCTTAAAACCTACAGGGGCAGAAATACATGTACTTTTATTTTATTATTTGTTTGTTGTTGTGTTGATTCCACATTCCCTAGAAGAACATTTGGCACATGGTAGGTAACCAGTACAAAATAATGGAATAATTAACCAAAACTATCTTGATATCAATTCAGAATACTACATAATAAATAGGTCTCCTTCAGAGTCAGAATGGCATTAATTAAATCTGATTTCCTAGTTCTCAGTCAAATGATTTAACTAAATTAATCACTGTCAAAGAAGATAAGATTGAGAGTAACTACAAGGCACTATTTTAATCATCATGGCACAAAGATAGATAGGATTTTTGTCTAATTTTTTATTCTTCTGAAATCTACTGGAAACTTATATTTGGAAAAGCAAACAAGGCATTTTCACTTAAAGTAGTTTATAAATCAAAACTTGTAAGGATAAATTCTATTAGCAAGTTTCTAAAGAAACACATTCAGTTTCAAGAGGCAGATAGTTCAAGCCAAGGCTATANTGAAATCTACTGGAAACTTATATTTGGAAAAGCAAACAAGGCATTTTCACTTAAAGTAGTTTATAAATCAAAACTTGTAAGGATAAATTCTATTAGCAAGTTTCTAAAGAAACACATTCAGTTTCAAGAGGCAGATAGTTCAAGCCAAGGCTATATGAATCATGGAGGCACAACTGAATTTCCTTACTTCTATCTTTTCCAAGACACATTTCCCTACCAGTAATTATGAATCAAGTTCTCTCCAAAATAAAACCTAAGGGAACGCATACTTATGAAGCTGTTTTATTCTGCTTTAATTATCATTTTATGAAAGTCTTAACTTAAAATCTTGAGTGGTTATACGAAATTTAAGAGATATAAAATTTCAAAGGAGTTATAAAAGTATTTCAAAACTTAATCTCCTGGATTAGTTTGGAGGGTGGGCAAAAAGCAACAATGGAAAACCCAGCTTCCAGGTGCCCCCACAAAGATCAACAATCGGACCAATATCCATGAACAAAAAAATAGCTTAAAAAGACTTCTGTAGCCCACTTAGGAAGGATCAGCAACACTGTGAAACAAACAAACAAACCTGAGAATAANGTCTGACTCTTTGCGACCCCATGGACTGTAGCCTACCAGGCTCCTTAGTCCGTGGAATTTTCCAGGCAAGAGTACTGGAATGGGTTGCCATTTCCTTCTCCAGGGGGGAATCTTCCCAACCCAGGGATAGAACCTGGGTCTCCCACACTGCAGGCAGACGCTTTACTGTCTGAACCACCTGTTTTAAATTGTCAAAAAGGAGGGGGGTTCAGGATTGGGAACACATGTACACCTGTAGTGGATTCATGTCAATGTATGACAAAACCAATACAGTATTGTAAAGTAAATTTTAAAAAAATTAAATAAAAATAAATAGTCAAAAAGAAAATATATCAGTTGTCCACCTAGTAAAATTGAGTAGTCTCAATAACCAAGATTAGCTGAAAGACATATATGCTTATATATGTTACATATATTTTATACATAATCTGATGTATTTTAGACTATATGCAAATTTATATGTATTATATATATAACATATATTATTTACATATATAATATCTATAGATAAAGTGGCTTTCCTGATAGTTCATACAATAAAGAATCTGCCTGCAATGCAGGAAATCCAGGTTCAATCCCTGAGTCAGGAAGATCCCCTGGAGAAGGGAATGGCTACCTACTNTCTGAACCACCTGTTTTAAATTGTCAAAAAGGAGGGGGGTTCAGGATTGGGAACACATGTACACCTGTAGTGGATTCATGTCAATGTATGACAAAACCAATACAGTATTGTAAAGTAAATTTTAAAAAAATTAAATAAAAATAAATAGTCAAAAAGAAAATATATCAGTTGTCCACCTAGTAAAATTGAGTAGTCTCAATAACCAAGATTAGCTGAAAGACATATATGCTTATATATGTTACATATATTTTATACATAATCTGATGTATTTTAGACTATATGCAAATTTATATGTATTATATATATAACATATATTATTTACATATATAATATCTATAGATAAAGTGGCTTTCCTGATAGTTCATACAATAAAGAATCTGCCTGCAATGCAGGAAATCCAGGTTCAATCCCTGAGTCAGGAAGATCCCCTGGAGAAGGGAATGGCTACCTACTCTAGTACTAGTATTCTAGAACAAGGCATGGCAACCCACTCCAGTAGTCTTTCCTTGAGAATCTCATGGACAGAGGAGCCTGGAAGGCCCTAGTCCAGAGAGTTGCAAAAAGCCAGACACAACTGAAGTTACTTAGCATACACATACATATACACACACACAATAAAATCTGAGCTTCAATAAAGAATAAGAAACATGTATTAAATCTATTGTGTATTTTCATATAATAAGTCATGAGGAATTTTGTTCTTCTGACCATTTGGTCTGCAATATTTCTGGACTTTCTCAAAAGAAGCCTTAGAAAACTCTACAACAGTGTTGATATGCAGTGAAGCAATTGCATAGATTTTTATTTATTGTTGCTTCCAAGACACCAGTTGACAAGTGTCTTGATTGAGACGATACCTAGTTTATCTCTAGATAACTATGTTCAGATGTGCATGAAAAGCTATACTATACCTTAGAAAAGAGTTCAAAGTGATATGACAAGAGAAAAAAATCCAGAATTAAAAACAGGCAAAGCTTATACTAGGTTTTGAAATCCAATGAAAGATAGAATTTGCATTGACTCTAACCTCTACCAAGTCATTTTAAACACACATCCTTACAACCATATCTGCAAATGGCAACTTGCATATTTTTTTTTTTTTTACTATTACATCATTCTGTAGTTATGGCCGATGTCTGAGTTCACTAAAAGAGATTCCTGAAAGTGTCCTGGACCTTATAGATTATTTGTTGAAACTGGCAAAAGCCTGGACTATTTATATATTTCAGTATTATCAAACATTTAACTACTCCAAACCTCTCTTATTCTGTGGTCTCAAGTGTAGTTTCTGGTCTTTCATCATGCACATCACTAGCTATCACCAATCTGTTTTCCTTTTTTCTTAAAATGTCTCCTACACTTTAGCACTTGAATTGCTTGCTATCATAAGCTGACTGATCACCACACTTTAACCGATAGAGTGACTCCCCATTTCAGGAAGCAGAATTAAATTCAGGAACTCAGGACTGACAAGAAGATGAAGCAAAGCATTTCTGATGGCTTATGGCAACCCATTCCAGTGTTCTTGCCTGGAGAATCCCAGGGACGGGGGAGCCTGGTGGGCTGCCGTCTATGGGGTCGCACAGAGTCGGACATGACTGAAGCGACTTAGCAGCAGCAGCATACTCCTTTGTTAGAAAAATCTGTAAGCATGTCTCAACTTGTGTGTGTGAGAAAAAAAATATTTTGTGCAATATGTTTACTCTGTGTATATGGAAATATAATTTCAAAGAAATTAAATGTTTTAGAAACTAGCAAATATTTGGAGTTTAACACATCTAACACACTCTGTAAAGGCAAAACTTAGTTGACCTGGACTGATTCTATGCACATTTTCAAGTCTTAAAAAAAAAATGCAAACTACTAGTTTTATATTAAACTGTAAAAATAAACCTACATTGATGAAATGCTTAACAAAGTTTGGATCAAGTTTGGTGAAAGCTTTCCAAACATTTGTGAAACTTTTTACAATCTTCCTTACATGTGGGATTGGTAGTAAAACCTGATACCAGGGGCAGTATTTCAAATAGATCTCAAAAATAATAAGGCCTGTCAGTTTTCCATCTGAATCATTAACTGGACATAGTCCCTTCTCATATTTACAAAAGCTTCCTCGCACGCTTGTGGTTACATCATCATTTCCTCTAGCTAAATGCATTCCTACCACAGTATCTATCTATTGTAAAGTACTTTGAGTTTCCTGGAAATTAATTTACAAGAATTAAAGAAGATTACAGACACTATTGCTAGTCTATTGCTAGTAACTCAATTTTGTTCACACATGATTATTTTTTCCAGGTATTGGAAAAGAAAGAATACAGAATTCAGTGTCAGAAAACCTGTAGACTACAAATAATAATTTATAAATGACAAATTACTGCAAATAATTTGCAACATGGAAAGAGTCAAAAAGAGTCTTGGGTTTTCAAAGTTACGTCTTGTAAACAGAAAGATCAACTGGGACTCAAGGATGGAAAACAGGTTTCATTTTGAGTAGCAACTTTAATCAACTGATTGTGGATGAATGTCTGAGACAACAGCCTGAGAAAGAGTCTGAGAACAAATCCATCTGGGCTCATGAACAGATTCTCAAGACTCACTATAGATGAATGTCATGGGCATGGGCTTGTACTATGTGAGGCAATGGTGCCCTGTAGCTGCCATCTCTGCCCAAGATTATATGTAAGGCTGTTTCCAGCTCTAACAGTCTATGATTCACTTATTCCTCTCTCCTAAATTATTTCTATCACCCGAGGAAATAAGTCTATTCTTATTTGCACAGCTGGGGAAATTACCATCAAAGTATATTTTGAAAGTTATAAAGTACCCCTTGTACCCCTTCTTAAATGGACTTTTAGTGATAATGTTTATATTCAAATAGAAAAGTGAACTGGTTATAAAAAATAAAATAAAATAACAGAGGAATAAAAGGCTTTGCCAGTACATGTGCTCAAATATTACTTCCAATTTCCATAATAAAAAGTCAGTTTCTTCCATAACAACTTAAACATGGTCCTGCTAAGCAACACTACTTTAATTACGCTATAGCAAGTAGCTTTGACTAACCGAGGAAGTTATCTTACAAAAGATAACTCATCATAAAAATGGCTGCATCTTGTACTAAAATCTTAATCTTGGATAATTTGTGAAAATTTAGTAGAGGAAAATCATTTTGGCAGACTTCTAATAATATGGAGTCCTCAGACCCCATTTGGGGGAAAAAAAGCTGATGTAAGGAGCAAAAATTTATTCCATGAAAATAATATTAATCCTAAAATTAATTTTGATACAAATATAATGGCAACAGTAACATTAGTAAGGGCACATATTTGTCATTTACTGAGTGCCACTGTGTTAAAGGATTTGTATGCATGAATTCATTTAATCCTCACAATAGCCTTAATTTGTTTTATTATAATAATTTGAGATGAAGGGTGAGTAAATAAATTTTCTCAGTTCATTCAGCTGATTGAGCTCATGATTCAAACATAGAAATCTGACCTTAAGATATCAGATTATCTGGAAAGACACAGCAAACCCACCGCAAAAGAAAAGTAGGTATCATATTTATATCTGACAAAGTAATTAGCATAATTATATCTCAGATGCTTATTAGAGTAGATTAAAACAGAAAACAAAATTAGAAAACAAAATTGTGGCTCTTGCTTTATCCCTTCATTTCACAAAATTTTGATGCATACATGTACTAAACCCTGGAGTAGGAAATGGCAACCCAGTCCAGTATTCTTGCCTGGAGAATCCCATGGACAGAGGAGCCTGGCAGGGTATAGTCCATAGGGTTGCAAAGAGTTGGACATGATTGAAGTGACTGAGCATGTGTGCTAACACTGGCAAATTGCTATAAATACAGTCATGGAAAAGGATACAAGATTCCTCATTGCACAGAATCCAGAGTTTAGTCTGCTTCTAGTCATAGATGTTAAAGATAAATTGACAGCTATGCTATGCAAATAAGGAACATTAAAATAACTATAACATGGTAGAGTATGTTTAAGGAAATAAACAGTAAGCTATATATACATGCATGTACGTGCTAAGCTGTGTTCAACTCTTTGCGACTGGCCACACGGAATATATCCCGCCAGGCTCCTCTGTCCATGGGGATTCTCCAGGCAAGAATACTGGAATGGGTTGACATGCCCTCCTCCAGGGGATCATCCCAATCCAGGGATCAAACCTAGGTCTCCCACACTGCAGGCAGATTCTTTACTATCTGAGCCACCAGAGAAGCCCAAGAATACTGGAATAGGCAGCCTATTCCTTCTCCAGGGAAAATTCCTGACCCAAGAATCCAACCAGGGCTTCCTGCATTGCAGGCAGATTCTTTACAAGCTGAGCTACCAGGGAAGTCCACTGGACTACCTGGAAAGTCCCCAAAGCTATATATACAATCAGACTTAAACTACACAAAAATCACAGTTTAATTACCTTATATTAATACAGAAAATAAAGCACTTAAGAGCTTTATGTGCATGGTTGACTAATATTTTCAAATTGCAAATTATGTCAGGATCCTAGAAAGAAGCAACTCATATTCCATTTAACATGTGTATACCTATGGAGGATTCATGTTGATGTATGGCAAAACCAATACAATATTGTAAAGTAATTTTTAAAATATGAATAATGGAAGATTAAAAAGAATAAATGTTTCTGGTCTTACGTTTAGATCTTTAATTCATTTTGAGTTTTTGTGTGTGGTGTTAGAAAATGATCTAGTTTCATTCTTTTACAAGTGGTTGACCAGTTTTCCCAGCACCACCTGTTAAAGAGACTGTCTTTACTCCATTGTATGTTCTTGCCTCCTTTGTCAAAGATAAGGTGTCCATATGTGTGTGGATTTATCTCTGGGCTTTCTATTTTGTTCCATTGATCTATATTTCTGTCTTTGTGCCAGTACCATACTGTCTTAATGACTGTTGCTTTGTAGTAGAGCCTGAAGTCAGGCAACTTGATTCCTCCAGATTCACGTCAATGTATGGCAAAATCAATACAGTATTGTAAAGTAGAATGAAGTATTAAAAAAATAAATAAAGAAAATAAAGAAAAAAAAAGAATAAATGATGTTATTCTGCCAGAAAAAAAAAACCATAAATTAAAGGCTACCCAAAGATGATAAACAAACTAGGCTGTTTGTTGACCTGACTCAATGCTTGACTAGTATTTCTCTTCTAAGGCTAATATCATTAACAGAGTTACAGGATTCAAGATTCTAACCTTTCACTCCATTAAACTCTGCTGTAAATAATAATAGTAAAACTACCTCATTGTAATTCCTGGTTTATTTGGCCCTTCAAAAGCATCTTAAGGTAATGAGTTTCCTAAATACACATAATTCAATCATTAATAGCAATTATGGAGGATAAAAACATGGATTTCTCCAGCTCAAGTAACATGATTTGGGGAATATTAAACAGGCATTCCTATTTTGAGGATTTTGCAACCTTAGTTGTAATATGGTGTTATTACAAACACCTTATAAATATTTATTAGTATCATTCATATTAAAGTAGAAATGTTCATGCAATTTTGCAAACAATGCAAATTCTTGTAATTTTCATTAATGAATACATTTTTACAGTTAAGTTCAGTCGCTCAGTCATGTCCAACTCTTTGTGACCCCATGAATCGCAGCACACAAGTTCTCCCTGTCCATCACCATCTCTCGGAGTTCACTCAGACTCACGTCCATCTACTAAGTGATGCCATCCAGCCATCTCATCTTCTGTCGTCCCCTTCTCCTCCTGCCCCCATCCCCTCTCAGCATCAGAGTCTTTTCCAATGAGTCAACTCTTCACATGAGGTGGCCAAAGTACTGGAGTTTCAGCTTTAGCATCATTCCTTCCAAAGAAATCCCAGGACTGATCTTCAGAATGGGCTGGTTGGATCTCCTTGCAGTCCAAGGCACTCTCAAGAGTCTTCTCCAATACCACAGTCCAAAAGCAGCAATTGTTTGGCGCTCAGCCCTGTTCACTGTCCAACTCTCACATCCATGCATGACCACTGGAAAAAACATAGCCTTGACTAGACGGAACTTTGTTGGCAAAGTAATGTCTCTGCTTTTGAATAGTCTATCTGGATTGGTCATAACTTTAATTCCAAGGAGTAAGCGTCTTTTAATTTCATGGCTGCAGTCACCATCTGCAATGATTTTGTAGCCCCCCCAAAATAAAGTGTGACACTGTTTCCACTGTTTCCCCATCTGTTTCCCATGAAGTGATGGGACCAGATGACAAGATCTTGGTTTTCTGAATGTTGAGCTTTAAGCCAGCTTTTTCACTCTCCTCTTTCACTATCATCAAGAGGCTTTTTTGTTCCTCTTCACTTTCTGCCATAAGGGTGGTGTCATCTGCATATCTGCAGTTATTGATTTTTCTCCCAGCAATCTTGATTCCAGCTTGTGTTTCTTCCAGTCCAGCGTTTCTCATGATGTACTTTGCATATAAGTTAANTATAATTCTTATGACATTTTGTCTGCTACACGTGTGCATAATTTTTATGCATTCCTTTGATTACATGTATGTTTGTGTGTGTGTGTGAGTCTCTCAGTCATGTCTGACTCTTTGAGACCTCTGTAGCCCACCAGGCTCCTCTGTCCATGGGATTCTCCAGGCAAGAATACTGGAGTTGGTGGCCATTCCCTTCTCCAGGGTATCTTCCCCACCCAGGAATCAAACCTGGATCTCTCCTGCATTGCAGGCAGATTCTTTACCACCTCAGCCACAAGGGAAGCCCATATGTATATTCACCCATAATAAATTTATGGTGATTGTTTTGAATGTCTCTAGACCTTGTATACGGAGAAGGCAATGGCACCCCACTCCAGTACTATTGACTGGAAAATCCCATGGATGGAGAAGCCTGGTAGGTTGCAGTCCATGAGGTCACGAAGAGTTGGACACGACTGAGCGTCATCACTTTCACTTTTCACTTTCATGCATTGGAGAAGGAAATGGCAACTGGGTCCAGTGTTCTTGTCTTCTGGAGAATCCCAAGGATGGGGGAGCCTGGTGGGCTGCCATCTATGGGGTCACACAGAGTCTGACACGACTGAAGCGACTTAGCAGCAACAGCAGCAGCAGACCTTGTATACAAGGCATCTTGATGTTTGTATACTTCTGAGACTGGAATTTTCCCTTATCCATTTTTTTTTCACTGCTACTACCCAGTCTTTGAACCTGCTCTTTCCTTTTGTCTGCATCCCTGAGAATTCTAGTCTCTTTCCTAGTTCATCCTTTATCGTCCTATTCAATTTACTTGAAACAGTCTCAAGTCAGTGAAGTAAGACTGGTCATAACATAGATAAAGCCTAGACCAGTGTTTTTCAAACTATAGTATGCTTCAGAATCACCTAAAGGGCTTGTAAAACTCTGGTTGCTGGACTACCTTCAGATTTCCAATTCGTCTGGAATGGAGCCAGAGAATTTGTAATTCTAACAAGTTCCCAAATGATACTGATGCTACTATACTACGTCAGCCCACTAACAGCCCAGTACTATCTGGTCTTAAGATAAGCTAAGTCATTTGTCAGGTTCTTCCAATAAGATCCAAGATGACTGATCTCATTGATACATAAGGAAATGCAACTTAACCACAACACAAANATGCTACTATACTACGTCAGCCCACTAACAGCCCAGTACTATCTGGTCTTAAGATAAGCTAAGTCATTTGTCAGGTTCTTCCAATAAGATCCAAGATGACTGATCTCATTGATACATAAGGAAATGCAACTTAACCACAACACAAAGCCATTATACCATTATACTTTCATTAGATTAGCAAGAATTAGATGAATCCAATACTTGGTAATTTTGTGGAGCAAAATGCACTCATATGTTGTGATGGGAGTATTAATTGGTACAACTATTTTGGAAACAATCTGATACTGTCTCATAGAAGGTTGAAGATATGCAGATCTGATGATTAGTGTTCCAGTCCTGGGTGTATAACCAACAGAAATGTGTGCACGTGTTCATGAGGATTCATGCCAACAATGTCCAATGCAACATCATTTTTAGCAGTTCCAACCTGGAAGAATCCCAAATGTCCATCAACATTAAAAAAAAAAAAAGGTATAGCTAAACTGTACTATGTTTGTATGAAGGAATATTCTACCACATTAAAAAAAAAAAAAAAGAGTGAACCTTAAAAAAAAAAAAAAAGATGCTGTAGGGCCTGGACCTCTATCCCTCTTTACATGTTGTTTTTAACTTGATGTTTCAATTGGCCGTGTGTGTGTGTGTGTGTGTGTGTGTGTGTGAGCTCAGTCATGCCCAACTCTTTGCTTCCCCATGGACTGTAGCCCACCAGACTCCTCTGTGGAATTTTCCAGGCAAGAATACTGGAGTGGGCTGCCATTTCCTTCTCCAGGGATGTTCCTGACTCAGAAATCGAACCCATGTCTCTTATGTCTCTTGCACTGGTAGGCAGGTTCTTTACCACTAGCATCATCTAGAAAGCCCATTTCAATTAGAGGACACAGTCAGTTCAGTTCAATAAAAGAACTTAAAACATGTGAAAGTGATCCTTTTCAATGACAGTAAGGTCATTGAACAGAAAAATAAAAAAATAGATTTGAATCAGGGTTATTTATATTAAAAAAATTTGAAGCTTACTCATTTTTAAAAAGCCTTTTATTTTCAACTTGAACAAATTCTGTCAGACATATCAGAGAAAACAGAAAAATTAGATATCAGCGATGTTACTTTTTGGGTAAAGAATTTTGGAACAATCAGCCTTGATAAATTTCCCACAGACTACTAAAAATCAGAAAATCTCAAATCTGTGATGAATAAATCCACTGTTTCTCTTTTATCCAAGTCTTTCTACGCCTTCAAACTGTAGGAAGAAATAAAAGAACAATTAAACACAACAGTGACTTTCTAAATCTAATAATAGTCAATCTTGTATATATTTGTTGTCTCAACAAGAGAAAATACAATTTTCCTCTTGTAAACCAGACCCTTGGGTATCAGGGTGTTTGCCTGTCAGCTGAACATGTGTTCAGTCAACTGATCACACCAATCTCATCTTTGACTTGTCAAATGCCAAAAATGTTTGTTATTATTATTTTTTTTGGCTGGTGAGGTCGGGGAAGGGAGAACACCAGACAGGGATATAAATGTCTTTCCACCTTAAAATACTATGCTCTTCCCATAAACCATAATCTCTTAATCTCCCAGACCCTCAGAGTCCATATCTGTAAAAGGAGAAAGAAAAAAAAAGGAAGAAAAATGATAGAAGAGATGTAAGTTAAATTAATAATTCATTGATAACCAAAATCTTAATATATTTAGTTTTATTTTGCCTGACATGAAATACAAAAGTTTAAATAAACACTTAGTTATAAGTCATTAAATGAGATCTTAATTGAAATTGTTTTCTTTTTGCAATTTTTAGGTAGTCACATCATCAAAGGCATTGTGTCCTTGTTAATATAAGAAAAAGTACTTAGTGGCCACCAAATGACAAGGTCCCATCTCTAATGTATGTTCCATTCACTTTTGCTACTTAGTGCTAACAACTGTGTTCTAAACAAATATGGTCTCAGTTACCATGCCTGATAAATTTCTCACCTATGTTGTCTTATCATTACAGCTCAAAGAATGTATACCTGTAAAAGATGTACAATTCAGAATATTCTGCATTCTATACTATCTAGTGAATATGCAAATTGTTAACCCTAAAACTAATTTATAAAAATAATTTTTAAACAATTTTTATTGTTTATCAAGAAAATCTAAGAATATAAAATGTGTATGGCAGAAATGGTTGGATCACACTCAACCTGGACTCTCCCAGGCTGCACTCTATTGGATTTGAATCCTTTCCAGGTTCTTTTTCTAGTTCTTCATTTTCATCTTCTTTCCCTCCTTGCCTTCAAGTTCTTGGACCTCTTCATTAGAATTTGCATATTGATAATTACTAGCTTCTTTCATGAAGAATAATATGGACTTTGGGACCAGACTTCATGGGAAAAATAACCCAATTTACAATCAGTAGTGATATAATCACATCCAGTATTCTACCCTCAGGAGGAGAGAAGTAGGTGAAGAAAAACTAACGAGGCACCTTCCTAGTGGTTGGAGTGACACCTTCAGGGCCCTCACATTTCTGCCCCTTAAGGGTTTTCAGGGTGAGGTCTTTACCATCTTTCCAGTAGATCTCACACCCTGTGCTGCTGATTATTTCCGGCCCTTTGGAGAAGAAGGGATCAGAATCATCTGGGTCTAACCACATTTGGTATGTGTTCATCAGAACTTTGTTGAAAAAGTATTCGTTTGACTTAAAGAGGAATTCTTAAGGTGAAGCTCATTGGTTTCCAGACCCCTGAAATTTTTATTTTTACATCTTTCAGGTGCTCTGGTACAAGTTCATCATTTTCCTGGGTCATGCTACAGAGAAGCTTTAAATGCCCTCAACCAAAAGCAGAGGATGCCCTTGGTTTGCCCATTCCCTTCAGGCTCTCTTTCCATCTCCTCCCAAGCTCCTTCTGGAACAGATACCTGCCACTGACATTCACCTTCTGTGGGCTCATGAATTTCATTGATGATGTTAGCTCTCTTATCAAACAGAGGTTGGTAGGAGACAGCATACTTTCGGTCGAGACCATAAAGGTCTTCATAGAATTGGGATTCCACTTGTGCAAATTGTGCCCGGAGGTTTTTGAGAGCTTTGACCCTCTGCTTAACCGCTAGAGGCCAGTGCTGAGCGCAGCCTGCCTTTAACCCGATGCCCCAACAGGGGCCACAAGGGCCTCAGAAATCGGCTGCCTCCCGCGGGTTTCAGCCTCCTCGGTTGCATAGGTCCCTCCAGTGCACAGAATACATCTGCATCAGTCAGGGAATTGCCCTCCTCGACCTTGGGCTTCTAGGGCTCCTCTACCTTCTAGCCTGCTGTCCCATCTGCAAGTTCCTCGGGCGTTTAGGGGGCAGTTCCCTCTATCAGGTACTTACCTCTCCCACCCTAGTTCTCTGCTCCCTCTGCCAGACCCTTGCCCTCCCGAGGTATGGGTCCCTCTCAAGGATCCTCAAGCTCTTGAGAGCCACATTTGACAATTATGCAGCCTGAATGAGAGTGAACCAGGATGTGGTTATTATAATGATACTGCATAGAAGGGAATGGACCAGATCCTGGAACAGGGATCAAAACCCTGCCATGGGTAACTCATGGGCCCCTACGACGCTTTCTCTGCCCTCCTCCTGTACCTCATCCTCATGGTCTTTCTCCTCGCATTCATCTTTCTCCTCGTATTCATCTTTCTTCATGTCGTCATAGTCCCGCTCCTCTTCCTCCTTCTCCTCTTCACCCTCCTCTAGATCCTCCTCTTGCTCTGCTGAGGGGTTGTCCCTGTTCTCCATGATTGTGAGCTGGGCGGCCTGCTGCCTAGCATCCTCCTCCAGAAGAGCTCTGGCGACTGCCTGTGAAACCAGAAAGGCAGCAGTCCCTGCGACCTCATCTGAGCCTTCAGCAAGGGGAGTCACAGAGACGCCAGTGAGTCCAGGATCACGGTTCTCCTCAGCATCAACTACATTCTGGCTACTATGAGCTGGGTCTTGCTCCTGCGTGGTTGACATGGTGGGAAGAACCCACTTGTCCCTGCTTAGACCCAAGTTGTGATCAAGTGCAGAAAGGACTGGTGAAAATGGAGGCCACCAAAGTGACTGCCACTGGCTGGATGCTGTTGGCAGCAGGGGCTACAGGGAGGTGGTGGGGTGACAGAGAAGTCGGTTGAGCAGGTAACAGAGTCTATAAAGGTGCCTGAAGGGGCCCTGCAACAGGTAGAGCTCACAGAGACTGGTGCTAAGATGGCGGTTGCCAAGTTACGAAAGAATCAGAGGGGCGGGGGATGGGAGCTGAACGTTGAAGGGTCAACAAAGGAGCGATTTCGTCATCAGCGAGCCCTAAGCTCATTTGCTGAGAAGTGAGGATTGACATACCTGGTGTCCAGTGAGTGATCAAGGCCCCTAGGTTCTGGGTTACTCGGAATCTCCTATATCTTTGAGACGTTAAAGTCCTTGTTTGGCCTTTAGGACCACGCAAGTCCACAAGTCCTGTTAATTTCATAACTGTCAGCAAAACTGTAGTATTCCAATCAAGAACTGTAATCCCCTCTTCCATTTCTTCAAAGGCCAGCTCGTGTCAGTAGGGACAGAGTCATTAAAAATTGTATAGCTCAGATCTCGGCAGTGGCAATAACTTCCAAGAGAGAAAAGATTTTAGACTTCTTAACATTATTGAAATTCCTTAATAATAAAGAACATATAAAGTTAAAATGGCATCAATCAGAACAAAGGGTTGAAGAAATGTTAGAAACAGGAGTTGGAAGTTTAATAAGTGCTGTGAAAAACACACCAAGCCTTTAAAGAATGAATACAGAAAAGAGAATGCTTATTTAAGGCAACCATACTGCTGCTGCTGCTAAGTCGCTTCAGTTGTGTCCGACTCTGTGTGATCCCACAGACAGCAGCCCACCAGGCTCCCTCGTCCCTGGGATTCTCCAGGCAAGAACACTGGAGTGGGTTGCCATTTCCTTCTCCAATGCATGAAAGTGAAGAGTGAAAATGAAGTCACTCACTC
>SJYW01034383.1:5002-47132 GCA_006410735.1 Raphicerus campestris | reverse complement strand
TCACTTCCACTGTATAATCATAAGGGATTTGATTTAGGTCATACCTGAATGGTCTAGCGGTTTTCCCTACTTTCTTCAATTTAAGTCTGAATTTGGTAATAAAGAGTTCATGATCTGAGCCACAGTCAGCTCCTGGTCTTGTTTTTGTTGAATGTAAAGAGCTTCTCCATATTTGGCTGCAAAGAACATAATCAATTTGATTTCGGTGTTGACCATCTGGTGATGTCCATGTGTAGAGTCTTCTCTTGTGTTGTTGGAAGAGGGTGTTTGCTATGACCAGTACAGTTTCTTGGCAAAACTCTATTAGTCTTTGCCCTGCTTCATTCTGCATTCCAAGGCCAAATTTTCCTGTTACTCCAGGTGTATCTTAACTTCCTACTTTTGCATTCCAGTCCCCTATGATAAAAATAACGTCTTTTTTGGGTGTTAGTTCTAAAAGGTCTTGTAGGTCTTCATAGAGCCATTCAACTTCAGCTTCTTCAGCATTACTGGTTAGGGCATAGACTTGGATTACTGTGATACTGAATGGTTTTCCTTGGAAACGAACAGAGATCCTCTGTCGTTTTTGAGATTGCATCCAAGTAATGCAGTTTCAGACTCTTTTGTTGACCATGATGGCTACTCCATTTCTTCTGAGGGATTCCTGCCCACAGTAGTAGATATAATGGTCATCTGAGTTAAATTCACCCATTCCAGTCCATTTTAGTTCGCTGATTCCTAGAATGTCGAGGTTTACCCTTGCCGTCTCTTGTTTGACCACTTCCAATTTGCCCTGATTCATGGACCTGACATTCTAGGTTCTATGCAACATTGCTCTTTACAGCATTGGACCTTTCTTCTATCACCAGTCACATCCACAGCTGGGTATTGTTTTTGCTTTGGCTACATCCCTTCATTCTTTCTGGAGTTATTTCTTTTTACAGTACAGATCCCCAAATGGTGGTTCTTTTTTTTGCAAATGTGCTTCAGTATCTATCTTTCCCTTTTCAATATAATTTGAATTAGAAAAAAATATATATATGTAGCATACATTAGAAACAGATGATTTTTTTGATACACACTAATTGGACCAACAATTAGTTTCCTTTTTAGTTTTTCCATAATCACTCATGATGTGTCATTCACTGGCACAGTGTTACTCTGCCATTTGCCATGACCCACAGCTAACCTTTCCTAAAGAAGTTTATAAAACTATTTTTTTCTTTAGAGAATATTGGAGGTTAGCTGAGAGCTTGCTGTGGTAGAAAGGGTTAAAATTCCACCAGCTAAATCTCCTGAGGGATTACATAACTCAAAACAAAGAAAGTTAAATGTTCAGTTTACCAAAGCATGCAGAAAGACAGAAAAAGCATCTGTCCATCAGTAATGTCCCCTCCCCATAATGATAATCCTCTCTCACGCTGTTGGCTGGTGCACCAAGTGCCTCACTGTAGCCTATAACCTGCAGAGGCTGAGGAGCAGCCTTGGTGAGAAGCCAGACTGCACAAATGTAACTTGAAAGCTGGCTGAGACAGAGTGTGTAAATCTCCACTTCAGCCCACCAAGATGACACCATACCTTCCGCCAAGTCTCAGAATCCCAAGTAGACCTAGGAGATGAGTAGAAAGATAAATTGAAGCTCCTTCATGCTTAAGCATGTTCCTTTATGGCTCTTATTCCCACAGATGGATTAATTTTTTTTTAAACTATTGGAGAAGAGCATTCCTTCTTCGAAGCATACTCCTGTAACAAGGTTCAAGTTCCATTTCTCCTTCATTCGCTTTTCAGGGTCTCCACTATCCATTGCCCTCTCTGAACATAAACATGGCAAACTTGTTCACTTGGGTAAGTTTGGGTTCCAGGCTCACCAGGGGGCTCTTTGGCCTCATGTTTACATTTGAGGTCAAAGCTATGGAAAGCCTGTCACACAGCTTCTTCCTGAACATATTGGCTCATTTATTTCAAGGGTCCCATATTCCCTAGGAAGTTGTTCTTTCCAAAGTCAATTTTAAGGTTAAGCAAATATTAGTGCATCTAGCAGTGTGTCCCATGTGCTTCTTTCTTTGATTTCTTTTACATGCAAAATCCTAAGACAGTGTCATGCGTTCTTTAGAGCAGAGTTGCTCTGCCCTTCAAATAAGCCAATTTTCCTTTTAAATATATTTGTTCACATGCCAAGGTGACTAGATCTTAAAGATACATTTAGAGTGTAATGCATTCAACTGTAACTGATGACAGCAAAATCCTAGATTTGCTATATCCTTAGAAAATAGTAGTATCAGACCCAGTTCTTTTTTTACTTGGCAATAATAGATAGGTTACCCTAAACAAAAAGGAGTTTTCTTTACTAAAAGCTAGTTATGCTGTATTTTAAAATATCGGCATAAGGTTATTGCATCTTGAAATTAAGGTTTCTGAATAAATAAGTTGACAGTCCAATATCTCTGTTCACTCAATTCTCTGAAATAATATCCTGAATAATGTTTAGTGATTTTAAATTATGAAGAATGCTGCTTATCACAGTGCAGACTTTATTTTTAATGCCAAAACCTTTATACTAGGATATTATATCCATCCATCTACTTCCTGTAGATAGATTAAATAGATATAAATATGTATACACAGAATATACTGATATATATACATGTATATACATATAGCACAGGTGTATATATATATATGCATTATTAAATCACACATTTATATAATTTTAATTTTACTTTAATAAACAAGTTTATACTATGAGATAAAAGTGAAAGTCACTCAGTCATGTCTGACTTTTTGCAACCCCGTGGACTATATACGTGGCCTTGGAATTCTCCAGGCCAAAATACTGGAGTGGGTAGCCATTCCCTTCTCTAGGGTTTCTTACCATCCCTGGGATCAAACCCAGATCTCCCACATTACAGGTGGATTTACACTAAATATTACCTTAATACAAACTATTTTTCATGATATATAGCTACATATACAAAAATCTGTTCAAAACCAAAATGCTTTTAATAAGTAAGGTTAGATGGCCTATATTCAGATCTTCATACTGCCAATTCTCAATTTCCTCTTGGTATTCCCAAACCTCATATTAATACTAGTGCAACATTTGAAATGTTGTCACTATTATCTCCTTTAGATTAAGAAGATGGCTGCCCTATATGAAGACTTCAAATGGGATATTATTTGGGAAAGGAATTAGGAGACTATCAAGCTCAAAATGACCTTAAGTAATTTAATTAGTCATAAATAATGTTTAACAAATATATTTCATATTTAAGTTTTTCTGTTTTGATTGCATTTTAATTTATTCTTTGTAGTTTAAAGTGAAACTTAAACATCCTACAAACCACAGAAGCTTTAGATACAGTCTATTGACCAGTTTAAAAAAAAATAACAGTGAATTATCATTTACACAGCCTTCTCAAGTTTTACATCCTATTATGCAAAGGTTCTATTAACACACACAATTCTAATAAAATTATTTGTTAAGCAGCAAGGTTAAAAATTATATTTAATTTTTAAATCATGCTTACTTACATTTTTCCTTAAACTGTTTTTCCATGATACCAACTTCTGAATCACTGATACATTTGTGAAGCAGAGCCCTTATTCATATTTTATAGCCAAAATGTTAGCTTAACTGTATTTTATACAAAAGAACTAAATGCAGTTATCAATACCTATAAATAAGTTGTATGTATTTTTTAAGATCTTGAAGGAAAATTAAACAAAAATAATACAAATAGCTTATTAACCCAATGACTGAAGTGAATTATTTTTACTGAACCTTGTGAAAGAGACTTTAAGGTTTGTATGCACTCTTTCATAGAATAGGCAATGTATCTTCAGATAAACCCACTCCCCTGATTATTGGTCTCTCAGTTACCCCACAAGTCACACAGTAGAAAACCGGCATGGACAACCTGATGCTAGATTCATATTCGTATAGGAAGGAGCTTTCGGTATAAAATCAAGCTAGGCTTTGGTTCTGCAATATGAGTTACTACAAATAAAATTCTGCTACAGGCGACAGTAAACCAGGAGTCAGCATTCCTCATATTTTTCTACAATACTCCTCAAGTCAGCCCATGTTTTCACCATTTCCTCTTGTAGTAAGCACTGCTCTATCATGCATGAGCATAAAAATTAGACTCAAACTGACTGTGAAGAAGGCTGAGCGCTGAAGAATTGATGCTTTGGAACTGTGGTGTTGGAGAAGACTCTTGAGAGTCCCTTGGACTGCAAGGAGATCCAACCAGTCCATTCTGAAGGAGATCAGCTCTGGTTGTTCTTTGGAAGGAATGATGCTAAAGCTGAAACTCCAGTATTTTGGCCACGTCATGAGAAGAGTTGACTCCTTGGAAAAGACTCTGATGCTGGGAGGGATTGGGGGCAGGAGGAGAAGGGGACGACAGAGGATGAGATGGCTGGATGGCATCATTGACTCGATGGACGAGAGTCTGAGTGAACTCCAGGAGTTGGTGATAGACAGGAAGGCCTGGCGTGCTGCAATTCATGGAGTCGCAAAATGTTGGACACGACTGAGCGACTGAACTGAACTGAATGAATTTGTTTACTTTTCCTCAAGTTTTCTCCCAAGTCAATGACTCAATTTAGTTTCAAGCACAATGCTCAATCAGTCATGTCTCTCTTTGATTTTACTGCTTTCTGTTGCATAACAAAATATTATATATTGATTCTTACATGAGTATAGTTTCATTCTGAGATTTTATGAGACTGTGAGTGAGGAAATTCAAATTTACAACTACTTCACTAACCACAAGCTGGCTGTATATGGACAATTCATATGCACCAAAACAGTTTGTGTATAAAGAGCCTTCAGAGACTCACATTTTTATATTTCAGGAAAAAGAAAAAAAAAAGAACAAACCCTTGTAGCCGTGATTTTTGTTTGCTTTAATTATCACCAACAAAATCTTCACTCTCAAAAATATTTGGAATGTGATTCGTCTTAGATTCAAGGTCAAAGTTGAGGGATATTATGAAAAAAGGAGCTACTTATTGGTATTAGATCATATCATCTGGGGATGGCGATTAGTGCGCTAACCTGGATCTATCATTGCCTGAACAAATCTCAAAAACAGAGAACCGATATGAGGACCTATGGTCATAAGGAATTGTTGCTCATTTGTGCTCTGGTCATGAACTGTGGTGTTGGAGAAGACTCTTGAGAGTCCCTTGGACCACAAGGAGATCCAACCACTCCATTCTAAAGGAAATCAGCCCTGGGTGTTCTTTGGAAGGGATGATGCTTAACCTGAAACTCCAGTACTTTGGCCACCTCATGAGAAGAGCTGACTCATTGGAAAAGACTGATGCTGGGAAGGTTTGGGGGCAGGAGGAGAAGGGGACGACAGAGGATGAGATGGTTGGATGGCATCACCGACTCGATGGACATGAGTTTGGGTGAACTCTGGTAGTTGGTGATGGACAGGGAGGCCTGGTGTGCTGCGATTCATGGGGTCGCAAAGAGTCGGACACAACTGAGTGACTGAAGTGAACTGAACATGGATTTATAGCTTCAGAAGTGTCTGCCCTCTATTTTTGATGAGATACACAGAATAAGTGATTTCTCAGATTTTTCCTTCCTGCTCAAACCAGTTGAATATTTAGGAGGGTGGAGACTTCCTGTATGAAGTGAAGTCGCTCAGTCGTGTTCAACTCTTTGAGACCCCATGGACAGTAGCCTACCAGGCTCCGCCGTCCATGAGATTTTCCAGGCAAGAATACTCGAGTGAGCTGCCTTTTCCTTCTCCAGGGAATCTTCCCAACCCAGGGATCGAACTTGTGTCTCCTGCATTGCAGACTGACACTTCACCACCTGAGCCACCAGGGAAGCCCTGTGGGAGGGACTATTTCAAGCTTCCCATTTTCAGTGCTGCTTGTTGCACCCAATGTTAACCTGACCTGCGGTATGTCATATTTTCCAGACTGGCAGCTGTGAAGGGCCACAGCTCAAGTTAGGCTCCCTTCAACGTCTCTGCCATTACAGTGACCTTATCACTCAGAGTAAGCACGTGAAGCTGAGATCCTTGTGAATTCCTGCAGCCATTCCCAAGCCTTCCAAGCATATCCCTCCCCCCGCCCTCATTCTCTCTTGTGCTCACACTCTCCACCTCAAGGTAGCGTCCTGCTCTATCAAAACATACTTTCCTGAAAAGATCTGGTTAACTCATCATACCGTGATTTATAAAGCTGAGTCTGTTGTCATTCCCAGGTGCATTTGAATTTTAACCCTGGACAAAGAGCCTTAAATCAAAGGAACGACTCTGCAATTAACTTTAATAATTTACGATCTCTGTGAGCAGGTGAGAGATGAAGCTAAGAAGTTGGGAAGGGAGCTTTCTTTCCTCCTCCGAAACCATATATTAATAGATGCTTATTCCAAATCTGTGATATGACCATTTAGGCATCAAATCATTCATACCTCTATCTCTTTATGGAAATAAAGGAAATTTTGCCTAGGACCTCACAAGAGGTGATGGTGGGAATTAAAGATTTTTCCGTAATGATCAAACCCGAGTGTACAGAGCAATTACTCCCAAACTTGAGTATGTGCCTAAAGTCTGTCAGTCTTAAAATTCACATGTTTTACCTCACAAAATCCTAAATGTCTCTTCTCCTTATTCTCCAATTTCCCTAATAAGAACAAAAAAGATGTGAAACTAAAGGCAAACATCCTGATAGCCATTCCCAGGGAGGCTCCCTGCTGGATATGTTTTCTGCTTGGATGACTAAGTTGAATAACACAGAAGGGGCTCTCTTTAAATTAGATGTTGTGGAGGGTTACAGAGTCTAAGTATTAATTTGTTGTCCTTCCAACATGTCAGCCTCTCCTGAATAAAGAGATCACAGGGCTTCCCCACAAGTTGAAGACTGCTGTGACTCTGATATAAATCTTCTGAGATGGCGGTGTTTCTATGAATTGAGCAGCTTAGAGCTTTAAAAAACAACAGTATTGTCTGCGGCAAAAATCAAGGGAGCAGGGCCTCACATCTTAGAAAGTATCCTCAGAGATCTACTAGGAGGCTATTTGTGCCTGTATGCTTCATTCTAGAAGTAGAAGTGGAATCTAACTTCTATAGAAGGAAACCAAGAAAAGCCTAGTATTCTCAATATAAGGGAGTTGTCCAGTGTAGGACTTTGGAGTCAATAGCACCTTATTCTTGAATAAGCTATCTTACATCAGTCATCACCATTTATCCGTTCTGCGACCATGGGTTTGTCATGTAATAATTCAGAGACTCAGCTTTCTCCACCACAAAATGGGGCTAACAGTGATTTTACCTACGTCATAGGGTGGTTGTGTAAATTAAATGAAGTAATTTTTGGAAGCTTTCTGACACATTTTAAATGCTTAACCCCATTATTGTTGCTGTTGTCATTTTATAATGAATATCTCCAAGGTTAATAAATTGCAAAGCATCACTTATTAACTGTGCTGAGGGAGCGAGATGAAAAGAGTATAAAACATGTTTTCCTGTTATTACAAGGGTAAACATAATGCAATGTCATTAGTGCTAAGACTGCTCCAAATTTATATACATTTGATTGTTGAAACCATACTTGACTTTGGCATCAGGCAATGTCATTTAATAGGTTCATACAGTCCTGCATGCCATTAAGCATGCACTATGTATTATTTTATGATGTTTGAGTTGGACTCACACTTTCTGGGTGCACGTATTTATGTTTTTTTCAGATTCTTGTGAAAGGCTGGAGAAACCTGTTTCCAATTTCATGACCGTTTATCACTAATCCAAAATGACTGCAGCATTACCTACAGACTACAGACAGGAAGCTCTAAGAATTGAATCCATCATATATTTGCCCAGAAGCTCTGTTAAACCAGTTTTATACCTACATAGATGCAGGTGACAGTCTGATAAGAAAGTGGACAAAGTATTATTATATGAGTTACAGAATGAAAAATAGATCTTCATTTATTTAATGAAACAAAAGATAAAGGAACACTCAGGTTAATGCTTTCAGTCATTGCTGAATCACTTGAACACTTACTGTCTCTTTAAGTTTCTAGTACTCTCTTTATAATCACCCTCAGCTGTAGTTTTCATTCATGAACAGATTTAACAGAAAGAAAGCCAAACCTTGGTTTTCACTTGGGATACTTCTCTAAATCAGACAGAAAGTGCACTTTTCCTGGAAAATCTTCAAACAAGTTTGAAAATATTGCAGCTGCAGAGTAATTAAGGTACTTGGAGTTTTTCAGGCAATTTGTGTGAATATAATCACAAATACCATCATGTTAGGGAACACTTAATGCTCAAAAAGCAGCTTGTGGCATCCTGAAAGATTCCTCCTTAGAAACAAGGTGATCTATGATTGAAATATTCTGATATCAGTGACATTTTGATTCATTCAACCATTTACAAGGATGCTTGACATAAAACTTATAAATATATGATGTTTTGTTTAAAGCAAATCATTAAAAAACTTTAGTTCAGTTACTCCATGCTTAAATATTTTCATCAATGTTATTTTACAAAGCAACTTTAAATTCTCAATGTATATAATAGGGTGTCCTTAACAATTTAGCTTTCTAAATGCAAGGAAGACTTTTGTACAAAGATATTCACAGCAGCATTCTCTGATCTGCCTAATCTGTAAAGAATCAAATAAAACTTTAGAAAATAGTTGAAAAAGCTACAGTGAATACTTTCACTGGAATGCTATGAACTTGATAAAATGTTCATACAAATTAATTAGATGGGAAAAATGCTTGCTCTATAAGGACAATTGCAAGTACGGTTTACAATTTCACTTTATAGTATCATAAACCTTTGCATTAAAGGTTTAGAAGCTATAAATTCAAGTATAATTTTTGCAGTGGATCTAAAAGCCTGATCAAATGACTTTCCTACTTAAAATGTTTCAATGACATTCTTTTTTTTTTTTGGTCTAAAACAAACTGTATCACACTATTTTCTCCTCACTCTCTAAACACTGGTCACACCAAAATTCTTTCAAAGGTTCCTTCATGGTTCAGTAATTCCATTCCAATGTTCTTTTTGCATACAATGCTTTCTCCACTACAGCTGACTCTCACCTCTGTGAGTAGTTATCTTTCAAAAACTCTCAAATATTAGATAATACTTCAGTCCTGTAGAATCCTATTCTATTTCAACTGGGAAACAGTTTTCCTGATACACCATTTACTATCCCCTTGAAACTCATTTTCATATCCCTTTTGACAATTTTCATTAATTATTTGATTAATTATTGAATGTCTCTCTCACCAAACAAAACATAAATCCTGTTCCATCACAGGTATTGATTGCTACCACTTAACAGAGTATGTTACACACAACCAGCACTCAATATTTTCTGTTGTTTGAACACAANAGACTGACACTTCACCACCTGAGCCACCAGGGAAGCCCTGTGGGAGGGACTATTTCAAGCTTCCCATTTTCAGTGCTGCTTGTTGCACCCAATGTTAACCTGACCTGCGGTATGTCATATTTTCCAGACTGGCAGCTGTGAAGGGCCACAGCTCAAGTTAGGCTCCCTTCAACGTCTCTGCCATTACAGTGACCTTATCACTCAGAGTAAGCACGTGAAGCTGAGATCCTTGTGAATTCCTGCAGCCATTCCCAAGCCTTCCAAGCATATCCCTCCCCCCGCCCTCATTCTCTCTTGTGCTCACACTCTCCACCTCAAGGTAGCGTCCTGCTCTATCAAAACATACTTTCCTGAAAAGATCTGGTTAACTCATCATACCGTGATTTATAAAGCTGAGTCTGTTGTCATTCCCAGGTGCATTTGAATTTTAACCCTGGACAAAGAGCCTTAAATCAAAGGAACGACTCTGCAATTAACTTTAATAATTTACGATCTCTGTGAGCAGGTGAGAGATGAAGCTAAGAAGTTGGGAAGGGAGCTTTCTTTCCTCCTCCGAAACCATATATTAATAGATGCTTATTCCAAATCTGTGATATGACCATTTAGGCATCAAATCATTCATACCTCTATCTCTTTATGGAAATAAAGGAAATTTTGCCTAGGACCTCACAAGAGGTGATGGTGGGAATTAAAGATTTTTCCGTAATGATCAAACCCGAGTGTACAGAGCAATTACTCCCAAACTTGAGTATGTGCCTAAAGTCTGTCAGTCTTAAAATTCACATGTTTTACCTCACAAAATCCTAAATGTCTCTTCTCCTTATTCTCCAATTTCCCTAATAAGAACAAAAAAGATGTGAAACTAAAGGCAAACATCCTGATAGCCATTCCCAGGGAGGCTCCCTGCTGGATATGTTTTCTGCTTGGATGACTAAGTTGAATAACACAGAAGGGGCTCTCTTTAAATTAGATGTTGTGGAGGGTTACAGAGTCTAAGTATTAATTTGTTGTCCTTCCAACATGTCAGCCTCTCCTGAATAAAGAGATCACAGGGCTTCCCCACAAGTTGAAGACTGCTGTGACTCTGATATAAATCTTCTGAGATGGCGGTGTTTCTATGAATTGAGCAGCTTAGAGCTTTAAAAAACAACAGTATTGTCTGCGGCAAAAATCAAGGGAGCAGGGCCTCACATCTTAGAAAGTATCCTCAGAGATCTACTAGGAGGCTATTTGTGCCTGTATGCTTCATTCTAGAAGTAGAAGTGGAATCTAACTTCTATAGAAGGAAACCAAGAAAAGCCTAGTATTCTCAATATAAGGGAGTTGTCCAGTGTAGGACTTTGGAGTCAATAGCACCTTATTCTTGAATAAGCTATCTTACATCAGTCATCACCATTTATCCGTTCTGCGACCATGGGTTTGTCATGTAATAATTCAGAGACTCAGCTTTCTCCACCACAAAATGGGGCTAACAGTGATTTTACCTACGTCATAGGGTGGTTGTGTAAATTAAATGAAGTAATTTTTGGAAGCTTTCTGACACATTTTAAATGCTTAACCCCATTATTGTTGCTGTTGTCATTTTATAATGAATATCTCCAAGGTTAATAAATTGCAAAGCATCACTTATTAACTGTGCTGAGGGAGCGAGATGAAAAGAGTATAAAACATGTTTTCCTGTTATTACAAGGGTAAACATAATGCAATGTCATTAGTGCTAAGACTGCTCCAAATTTATATACATTTGATTGTTGAAACCATACTTGACTTTGGCATCAGGCAATGTCATTTAATAGGTTCATACAGTCCTGCATGCCATTAAGCATGCACTATGTATTATTTTATGATGTTTGAGTTGGACTCACACTTTCTGGGTGCACGTATTTATGTTTTTTTCAGATTCTTGTGAAAGGCTGGAGAAACCTGTTTCCAATTTCATGACCGTTTATCACTAATCCAAAATGACTGCAGCATTACCTACAGACTACAGACAGGAAGCTCTAAGAATTGAATCCATCATATATTTGCCCAGAAGCTCTGTTAAACCAGTTTTATACCTACATAGATGCAGGTGACAGTCTGATAAGAAAGTGGACAAAGTATTATTATATGAGTTACAGAATGAAAAATAGATCTTCATTTATTTAATGAAACAAAAGATAAAGGAACACTCAGTTTAATGCTTTCAGTCATTGCTGGATCACTTGAACACTTATTGTCTCTTTAAGTTTCTAGTACTCTCTTTATAATCACCCTCAGCTGTAGTTTTCATTCATGAACAGATTTAACAGAAAGAAAGCCAAACCTTGGTTTTCACTTGGGATACTTCTCTAAATCAGACAGAAAGTGCACTTTTCCTGGAAAATCTTCAAACAAGTTTGAAAATATTGCAGCTGCAGAGTAATTAAGGTACTTGGAGTTTTTCAGGCAATTTGTGTGAATATAATCACAAATACCATCATGTTAGGGAACACTTAATGCTCAAAAAGCAGCTTGTGGCATCCTGAAAGATTCCTCCTTAGAAACAAGGTGATCTATGATTGAAATATTCTGATATCAGTGACATTTTGATTCATTCAATCATTTACAAGGATGCTTGACATAAAACTTATAAATATATGATGTTTTGTTTAAAGCAAATCATTAAAAAACTTTAGTTCAGTTACTCCATGCTTAAATATTTTCATCAATGTTATTTTACAAAGCAACTTTAAATTCTCAATGTATATAATAGGGTGTCCTTAACAATTTAGCTTTCTAAATGCAAGGAAGACTTTTGTACAAAGATATTCACAGCAGCATTCTCTGATCTGCCTAATCTGTAAAGAATCAAATAAAACTTTAGAAAATAGTTGAAAAAGCTACAGTGAATACTTTCACTGGAATGCTATGAACTTGATAAAATGTTCATACAAATTAATTAGATGGGAAAAATGCTTGCTCTATAAGGACAATTGCAAGTACGGTTTACAATTTCACTTTATAGTATCATAAACCTTTGCATTAAAGGTTTAGAAGCTATAAATTCAAGTATAATTTTTGCAGTGGATCTAAAAGCCTGATCAAATGACTTTCCTACTTAAAATGTTTCAATGACATTCTTTTTTTTTTTTGGTCTAAAACAAACTGTATCACACTATTTTCTCCTCACTCTCTAAACACTGGTCACACCAAAATTCTTTCAAAGGTTCCTTCATGGTTCAGTAATTCCATTCCAATGTTCTTTTTGCATACAATGCTTTCTCCACTACAGCTGACTCTCACCTCTGTGAGTAGTTATCTTTTAAAAACTCTCAAATATTAGATAATACTTCAGTCCTGTAGAATCCTATTCTATTTCAACTGGGAAACAGTTTTCCTGATACACCATTTACTATCCCCTTGAAACTCATTTTCATATCCCTTTTGACAATTTTCATTAATTATTTGATTATTGAATGTCTCTCTCACCAAACAAAACATAAATCCTGTTCCATCACAGGTATTGATTGCTACCACTTAACAGAGTATGTTACACACAACCAGCACTCAATATTTTCTGTTGTTTGAACACAAGTTGTGCTTCTGGTAAGGATGGAAGGCCTCACATCAGACAAACCTTCCGACAGAAAGTAATGATAAGCACTGAATAAAAGTGCATTTGCACACGACACACACACCTGGATACAAAGGAAAAGCAGGCAGAAACTGGTGAGCAGTAAACACACTGGCAGAAGGAAATGAACAGCATTTACCGAGATTCCCATGTTTATAACTTTCCTCCAGAGGGAAGTCGCAGTCACCTCTGTGAAGACCAAATCCGTGATAGAAGCCTGACCTCTTACTGGCTTGAGGAATCAGAGCAAAGACTTCAGGGCTATGACAGCACCTGCAGATGGGATGGGGAGATGCCAGGAGAGACACCAAGGCCACATTTCTGGTTGCTCCCTGAACCACACATGCACTGGCACGGTACAGACAGCCCAGCTGAAGCGAGAGAAGGGACTACAGATTTCAGCTACTGCCCACTAAGCACAATTTGGAATTTCAGTTCGGCCAAGTCATCTGCTTGCTAAAACCAAAAATGAACTATGTTTTGGCCTGGGATTTATATTCATTACAAAAATGTCTCTGAAGAAGCAGCATTTATATTGATACCTGAGACTGATACAATATGTGGGAGCTAGGATGTTTCTTCTAGATAGAAGTAAAGCATGCACGAATGGCCAACGCTAGAAAACCATAGCGCATTTTGAAACTCTGCAAACACCAGTGTGATAGAAAGGGGAGACAGTGGCATGAGATTAAGTTCTAAGATTAACCAGGGGCCAAATAATGTGGGGTCTTGAGTGCCACGTTTACTTGTTCATCTTTATTCTAAGCACTGCCAAAGCCTTCAAAGGGTTTTAAGCAGTGTATCGGCATGATCAGATTTTTGTTTCTAGAAGATCATTTCATCTACAGTATAGAAAAAAATATTGCTGGAGGGTACAGCTGTATAAAGAAAAGGAGAGCCTCTTGATGTTTTCCAGCTATATTCGATGTGAGGCATGAGTCAGAGTAGAACAGAAAGGCTGACACCCAGGTTTCTGGCCTGAATGCTGGTAGTGTTGGTTATCAAGATACAGAAAATTGGAGGTGGAGAAAACTTGGGAAAAAGATTAAGAACTGGGTGTTTAGTACATTGAGGATGTTACTTGAATATACTGTTCTGGAAGTCTTGAGGGGAGTAAGGCTTAGCCATATAAATTTGGAAGCCATCCATGCAGGGAAGGCGTTTGAAGCCATGAAAGTAGAAGAGAATAAGTGAAGAAGTGCAAAGTGAGCATAAAGTGGACCCAAGTCAAGCCCTGAGTAATTTTAAATGGAAATGAAGAAATAAGGAGGTTCAGGGGAAACAGGACACAGCTTCAGAGTGTGGGGTCACAAAAACTAAGGGAAGACAGGGTTTCCCAAAGGGGAGAGGAATAATGGCAGAGTAGTTGGTTGAACTCATCTTATCAATGACAGTTATAAATTTTTGACAACCGTTCTTACAAACATGAAGGCACGGGGGAAGACCCAAACAGGCACTCACTAGAGGTGTCTATCCACAAAAGGCAGGGACCACACCTGTGAAAGGTAAAAGACGAGCTCAAAATCTGCAAGCTCAATGGTCTACCATATTCTGATTATTTTTAGGTCTTTGAAATTGGTAGTAACTTGCATATTCTGTACATTTATGTGTTATTTTTAAAGATGGAATTATCTCACTGTTTTTAAAAGCTGGTTGAATCAATCCCCAGAGCATTCAGAGATGAAGATGCAGGAGAAAGTGAGTCACAGACTTTTCCAGAAGAGTGAAGTTGCTAGCCAACTGGATTCTACATGAAAGGATTACACAAAACTTGTGAGAACACTACATTTCTATTCATATTAAATTTACACAGTACAGGTGCCAACATATTAGCCAACTATCTGAAAGGAACCCATGAAATGGGTTTAAAAAAATGTAATAGCAGAAATAGAGGAAAGATGTATGTGGTGTACAATGCAGATAGCAAAATTTCAGTCTCATCACGACTCTTTCACACATAAACATATAACAATAAATGTTTATAGAATGTCATCAAAATGCTGAAAAGCACAGATTCCAGAGTAAGAGACTAAGTAGCAGTACCCTTAGTGATGTCACTTGGACCAACAACTTAACCTCATTTTATGTTTGTTTAAAATTTTAGTTTTATTGTAGCAGAGTTGACTTACAATGTTGCTAATTTCAGGTGTACAGCAAAGTGATTCATTTTACGTAGACATATACCCATTCTTTTTCAGATTCTTTTCTCATATAAGTCATCATAGAATGTTGAGTTGAATTCCCTGTGCTATATGGTAGGTTCCTATTGTTTCTTTTTAATTTCTACATAGTAGTTTGTGTATGTTAATCCCAAACTGTTGATTCATACCTCCTTCCAACATTTCCTCTTTGGTAACCATAATATTCATTTCTTCTAAACTTATTTTTTAATTGGAGGAAAATTGTTTTACAATGTTGTGATAGTTTTTACCATCAGTTCAGTTGCTCAGTCATGTCTGACTCTTTATGACCCCATGAACAGGCCTCCCTGTTCATCACCAACTCCCGGAGTTTACACAAACTCATGTGCATTGAATTGTGATACCATCCAGCCATCTTATCCTCTGTCGTCCCCTTCTCCTCCTGTCCTCAATCCCTCCCAGCATCAGGGTCTTTTCCAATGACTCAGTTCTTCGCATGAGTTGGCCAAAGTATTGGAGTTTCACCTTCNCGGAGTTTACACAAACTCATGTGCATTGAATCGTGATACCATCCAGCCATCTTATCCTCTGTCGTCCCCTTCTCCTCCTGCCCTCAATCCCTCCCAGCATCAGGGTCTTTTCCAATGACTCAATTCTTCGCATGAGTTGGCCAAAATATTGGAGTTTCACCTTCAGCATCAGTCCTTCCAATGAATACCCAGGACTGATTTCCTTTAGGATGGACTGGTTGGATCTACTTGCAGTCCAAGGGCCTCTCAAGAGTCTTTTCCAACACCATAGTTCAAAAGCATCAATTCTTCGGCACTCAGCTTTCTTCACAGTCCAACANTCCCTCTTGAATTTGACAAGAGTATAAAATGATGTCTGGTAAATAAAAGTGATTTAAGTTTTGAATGACATTTAACTTGAACTTCAGGTCCACAAAGTCAAATTAGAAATTTGACTTTGGAAACAATTTTCCTGGCTTTAACTCTCAGCCCTGCCACTGTCTCTTTGTGAAACTTGGGATGTGCATGAAATTCTGTGTGGGTCAGTGTTCTCATCTGTGAAACAGGGATAGTAATAATACCCGAGTTGTGAGAATCAAACAAATACATGTCAATGTGGTACAGACTAGCTTGATATTCACCAACCTTACTTTTCTTCCAAGGCTCTGAAGAATGTCACATCTCCCACGTTCCCTTTGATTTAGGTTGGGGCAACACCACTGTGCTCCTGTTGGAGGAGTATGATTTAAAGTGATCTACACCCCTTCCTTCCTAAAGGCAATCAGTCCTGAATATTCATTGGAAGGACTGATGCTGAAGCTGCAACTCCGATACTTTGGCCACATGATGCGAAGAACTGACTCATTGGAAAAGACCCTGAAGCTGGGAAAGATTGAAGGCAGGAGGAGAAGGGGATGACAGAGGATGAGTTGGTTGGATGGCATCACTGACTCAATGGACCAGTTTGAGTAAACTCTGGGAATTGGTGATGGACAGGGAGGCCGGCATGCTGCAGTCCATGGGGTCGCAAAGAGTTGGACAAAACTGAGCAACAACTGAATGCCCCTTCCAGGTCATGCCATAATATGTTTAGCACGATCTTTGCTCTTTCATTTTGCTTTTTGCCCATTTCTAGCAGAGCTGGAAAGAGCTAGCATCTCAGATCACCGTGTAAAAGACTGCCTCCTGAAAACCCAGTTAAACCATGACATGAATGAAAACTACACCTCTGCTGTCTTAATTTACTTAAATTTGCCAACTGCTTTTTATAGCACTAGAAATCATTTCTCTAAGTAATACCACAGCACTTAGAGCAGTAGATGCCTAGCACATACTAAATGTTCAATAAATTGCTAACATTTAAAATATTGCTGGACTTTTGGAATCCAAAAGTCAGAAAATAGACCGACTTATAGAAATGATACTCCAGATGTCCAAAATAAGATTTCTTAATTCTGAAAAAAAATTTACCTTAAAACCAAGCATAGAAAATACATTTCATGTTAACCTGCCACATCAGTAACAGATTGCTTTTAAAATCTAGGTTTCAATCACATTTAGAAAAGTTAAGCTTACAAGCTATATTGTTAGATCATGTTTGTTGACTCTAAACACTTTATTCCGTACTGTGTGCCACATCACCTATTCTGTAGATTTCCTTCGGTTCAACACTCTAGGAAACATAGTTCTACTAGACACCATTCTCGTTTTCCTCTTTGTACAGGTAGAAGGAATATGATTTCCATAGATCTTATAAGCTCTGAAAATTATATTACCTGCATTATTTATATATATACACACACACACACACACACACACACACACACATATACACACATACACAGTCACCTCAGCCATGTTTGACTCTCTTTGACCCCATGAACTGTAGCCTACCAGGCTCCTCTGTCCATGGGATTCTCCTGGCAAGAATACTGGAGTGGGTTGCCATATAGATACACACACACACATATATGAAGATATAGTATATATCAAAACACTGAAAAATGTGCTTGTTTGTATCATATTTAAAGAAAACATTATGGAATAAGGCCAGATATTTAAAAACAAAAATAATTACTCCACTTGGTATCATCCAACATCTTCCAAAGCAGTATATAAATTTTAAATAAACAGCTTGAGCAGAAACTTTCAACTAGCACAAGGCTACACAAATACTTATATTTTTTCCATATGGGAAGAAATTATCTACATTACAGTCATTTTATTGTTCATTGCAGAGGGTTATATGAAGCAGATTGCATTGCACTTTTTATTTCCTTTAAAAAACCAAACCTAGAATATTTTCCTACAGGAACTGTATATAGATTTAGCACATTCTGAACCCTGTAACAGGCATTTCTTAAACAGAGCCAATAACTGTGTACCTCTCTTAGTCGTCTACTGACTACATGGTGTGTGTTAACACAAGACACACAGAAGCCATAAAGGAATCGCCCCCAGCTGTCCATGACCTTGATATTCAGATATCTGTGTTTTCATATTCCAGTTCCATACTCCCATACAAAGCTTCTGGTTGTTATGTGTTTTATATTCTCATCCATGGAAGCATCCAAACCAGTAATAGAATCTTATAATGATGTTCAGGTAATCACCAACTTCCTTCTTAAAAGGGATCCCTCCTAGTGTTATATGTATTTTGATCCCATTTTAGGTCTTTTTCCCAGAAGAACATGTTGAAAGTATTCTAAGCACACAGGAAAAACAATCCTGGGTAATCCTACCTCAAAATCTCTGAGTCAAGCAATTTTTAATGGCATCCTCAATATGTTTTCTCCAATTCTAAAACAAAGGTTATTAATAACAATGATAGGAAAAACAAATCACTGGACCAGAACTCAGTGTCTTTTACTTTTTATCAAATATATGTCTTGTATAAACGTCTAAGTATTATTCACTAAACTTACTCCATTATTGAGTATGAATGTCCCTCATACCAGGGCGCTGTGTTAGGTATGAAAAATAGAAATGTTAAACACAGAATTCTGGCCTTTATGGAGCTCACAACTGAATTAAAAAACAGATGAAGAAATTAGTGACTATTAATACTTTAAGTAATGTGTGTATGTTAGTCACTCAGTCCTCCCTGACTCTTTGCTAGCCCATGAACTGTAGCCCGCAAAGCTCCTCTGTTCATGCAATTCTCCAGGCAAGAATACTGGAGCGGGTTTCCATTTCTTCCTCCTGACCCAAGGATCGAACCCAAGTCTCTTGAACTGCAGGCAGAACCTTTACCTTCTGAACCACCAGAGAATTCCTACTAGATTAGCTAATAATCAAGATTTATAATGTTGTTTGATGAAAGGTGTAATAAACATATACATATATTTTATCTCTTCTGATAAGAGCAAAAAAGAGGTCAGGTAACAGTGATTTTTGATATTTAGAGAACATAAAGGCGTTATACATAGAGACAGACCAACATATGCAAATACATGACAAGAGAAACTGTGATGACTCCCAGAACCCTGGAATCAGAATGGTTGGTTAGAGTAAGCAGTGAGTCTAGTGTGCACCATGGGAGACAGGAAGAGGGGGTCTTACATGACATACAAGCATTCAGACTGAGATAAGAGATTTTCTTGAATGACTGCATATTCATCCTGCTTTAAAGGAAACAAAACAATGATAGTTCATAATTCTCAGTCTATTCTTAAAAAGGGAGGGATGAGACAGAAATAACAATTCTACTGGATGGGATGATCCAAGGAAGGAACACTGGGATACAAGGGAAGTAGCATCCATTCCTGAGAACAGTGATAGAAGCAAACCAGCATCTTTTTAAAAATTTTGTGTTCCTGTTTATTTCTCTGGGATCATGAGAATGTACAGAGATCATCTGTGTACATTGTTTTTAATTCCTCATGAATGGGTTANACTGGAGTGGGTTTCCATTTCTTCCTCCTGACCCAAGGATCGAACCCAAGTCTCTTGAACTGCAGGCAGAACCTTTACCTTCTGAACCACCAGAGAATTCCTACTAGATTAGCTAATAATCAAGATTTATAATGTTGTTTGATGAAAGGTGTAATAAACATATACATATATTTTATCTCTTCTGATAAGAGCAAAAAAGAGGTCAGGTAACAGTGATTTTTGATATTTAGAGAACATAAAGGCGTTATACATAGAGACAGACCAACATATGCAAATACATGACAAGAGAAACTGTGATGACTCCCAGAACCCTGGAATCAGAATGGTTGGTTAGAGTAAGCAGTGAGTCTAGTGTGCACCATGGGAGACAGGAAGAGGGGGTCTTACATGACATACAAGCATTCAGACTGAGATAAGAGATTTTCTTGAATGACTGCATATTCATCCTGCTTTAAAGGAAACAAAACAATGATAGTTCATAATTCTCAGTCTATTCTTAAAAAGGGAGGGATGAGACAGAAATAACAATTCTACTGGATGGGATGATCCAAGGAAGGAACACTGGGATACAAGGGAAGTAGCATCCATTCCTGAGAACAGTGATAGAAGCAAACCAGCATCTTTTTAAAAATTTTGTGTTCCTGTTTATTTCTCTGGGATCATGAGAATGTACAGAGATCATCTGTGTACATTGTTTTTAATTCCTCATGAATGGGTTACATTGTTTATTTTCATATGTGACTTGCGTTCCTTAGATTGCCACTGATGGTCTACAACTGCTGGTAACTCCAAAGGACCTGAAGCATTCAGCTCCTTCCAACCCCTCATTTGGAGTCCACAGCACACTAAGAAATATGGCCACTGGAACCTCCTTTCACATCTTCAATTTATTAACTTAGGTCTTTTTAAAATGAAGCAACCTGGGGTGAAAACAATATCCTTGAACTAATTTTACTACTCTTTCTAGAGGTTTATATTAATGAGTTTATTTTATAATAAGAGAATGAAATAAAAACTAATTACAGTGAAAGGTACTAAAAGTGCCTTTTCACATGCTGGCTTAATATTCCCAAGCTGGGTTCATTTCCAGGCACTTGGCAGCTTTCTCCAAACCCAGGCAAAATCCTGATGCACATTTGCCATAACAATCCAAGGAACAAGCATGGTAAGCAGTACAACTGCAGAAACCACAAAGTATGCTGATAATAGAAGAAGTTATTTGCTCAGTAATCATTCAGAAGATAAATCTGGAACAGAAGATGTAATGCTCTATAAATACTATTTCTTTTATCCCATTATATAGGGTGTCAGTCTTTTGAGAATTTTAAGGATTTTTGCCAAAGATGACTTGTGAAATAGGTATTGTTATACCAGTTTTGGGAAAGGGAAGAGCATGTTTCTTAAATATGTATAGATTTATAGTGCTGGAAGGAATATGAAATGTATTGGATTCAACTTTTATACACATGAGTTTTAAAAACTGGCTGTGAGTTGAAATGACTTGCTCCAAGTCAAAGGGCCAACAAGCTGGGCCAGTCACAGAAGTCAGGTATCCAGGCTTCCACTAACATGCTCTTTATATGTCACTAAATATTTAGAAGATAATGCAAATTAAAACACACACAAACACACATACTCACACACAAACACCTACTTATCTACACCCTAACCAATTTGAACCATTTCTCAAACTTTAGAACATTATCTGACACCATACACAAACATGAATTCAAAATGAATTAAATACCTAAATGTAAGAATGGACAGCAAAAAAATCTCAAAGGAAAACATAGGAAGAACACTTCGACATAATAGCAGCAAGATCTTTTGTGACCCATCTCCTAAAGTAATGAAAATAAAAACAAAAATAAATAAATGAGATCTAACTAAACATAAAAGCTTTTGCACAGCAAAGGAAACTATAAGCCAGAGCCAAACCCTCAGAATGGGAGAAATTATTTGCAAAAGAAGCAACTGAAAGAGGATTAAGCCCCAAAATATACAAATTGCTCATCCAGCTCAGTATCAAGAATGCAAACAACTTAATCACAAATGAACAGAAGACCTAAGTAGACATTTCTCCAAAGACTTACAGATGGGGAACAAACACATGAAAAGACACTCAACATCATTAATTACTAGACAGATGCAGATCAGAACAACAATAAGCTATTGCCTCACATCAGTCAGAACAGACACTGTCAAAAAATCTACAAACAGTAAATGCTGGAGAGGATATAGAGAAAAGGCAATCCTCCTACACTGTTAGTGGGAATGCATATTGATACAGCTGCTATGGAGAACAGTATGGAGGTTCCTAAAAACTAAAAATAGAACCACAGTCATATAGATGACCCAGGCATCCCACTCTAGGGAAGATATCTGGAGAAACCATAATTCCAAAAGATACATACACCTCAATATTCACTGCAACACTATTTACAGTAGCCAGGATATGGAAGCAACCTAAATGTCCATCACCAGTGAAATAGAAAATAAAGACATGGTACATGTATACCATGGAATATTACCTAGTCAAAAAAAAAAAAAGAAAAAGAAAAGGAATGGAATTTTTCCTTTTACAGAGATGTGGATGGACTGGGAGACTGTTATACAGAGTGAAGCAATTCATAAAGAGCAAAACAAATATCATACATTAATACATATATGTAGAATCTAGAAAAATTGTACAGATAACCTATTTGCAAAGCAGAAATAGACAAAGACATAAAGAACAAATGTATGGACATCAAGGGGGAAAGGGGTATGGAATGAATTAGGAGATTAGGATCAGCATATATAAACTCAGTTCAGCTACTCAGTCGTGTCCGACTCTTTGCAACCTCATGATCCACAGCATGCCAGGCCTCCCTGTCCATCACCAACTCTCGGAGTTCACTTCGACTCATGTGCATCGGGTCAGTGATGCCATCCAGCCATCTCATCCTCTGCTGTCCTCTTCTCCTGCCCCCAATCCCTCCCAGCATCAGGGTCTTTTCCAATGAGTAAACTCTTCACTTGAGGTGGCCAAAGTACCAGAGTTTCAGCTTTAGCATCGGTCCTTCCAAAGAACACTCAGGACTGATCTCCTTTAGGATGGACTGGTTGGACCTCCTTGCAGTCCAAGGGTACTATGTATAAAAGAAGCAACTAATAAGAACATAAGGTATAACACAGGGAACCCTACTTAATATTCTGTGGTGATCTAAATGGTAAAGAAATCCAAAAAAGAGGGGATATATGTATAATACAGGTGATTCACTTCACTGTACTAACTGAAACTCACTTCGAAGAAACTAACGCAACACTGTAAAGCAACTATACTCCAATAAAAATTAAAAAAAAAATAGCATCTGTCTAGGTCGTGGAGACCAACTTTATGGCATACACTTGCCCACAAATAGGCAGTTCCCAAAGGAGGATATTTCGCAAAGTCGAAGAAATAATTATAACTTCAGATGGCTTAGTTTGTATAAATTTAAGATATTACCTCTACAATTGCTGAACAAACACTGACTTTCATTTCTTCTCATAACACAAAAGCATTCCCAATTTTAGGTTCTAGTATCAGAGAAGAGGACCAGAAAAAAACATGCTATATTCCATAGAACTAATTCACTTCATTTTAGTATGAAAAAACTGAGGTCATGAAAATGTAAGTGACTAGCACATGGTCATATACTTATTAGCTAAATTATGCTTGACAAATAATCCTTATCAAGTATTATTCATGTAACATAGATCTCTTAGACATCAATCCAATGATTATTCCTCCATGGAATCGTAAGATGTTTCCCATCCTCACTCCCCTGGGTGGGGGAGGGGGACATGAAAATGAAGGTAACTATTTAAGTGGAATTTTAACGAAATCTAAATCAATTTTTTAAATGAAAAAAAACAAACAAACAAAAAAAAAAAAACCAGCTTTAGACATCTCAGTCTTGAAACATTATACTGACTTCTCTGCATGTGTAGTTACATTTTCCAGACTCGGCATGTTTTTTTCCTGACAATCAGTAGCATTTCTCAGAGTTCCCATTATATAAAATATTTCAGGAATACAAAACAAATCACACAGATATACTCAAACCTAAGGGACTGAAATTAAACATGTACCAATGTGCACACATACAGCTATTTCAAAAGGGAATTTGATTCTCTCCTAATCTGATGGGTAACTTAATTTCTCTGAATGANATTAGCACGTTTTGTCACCAGTTTACATTACTGGCAACATTCTAAATTTCCTCTTCCCTTATAGGTCGAAAGTTATATTATCCACTTCTTAGCCACCAAATCTGAACTCATGATACCACCATGATCTCTTTTATGCATACCCATCCAGGTATTTATAGTTTACCCTTTGAAATGTTTCACTTCTTCCTCTCTGTTGGCATATAAGTAAGACTCGTCACTTTGTATTAACATCTATGTTATTTTAATCCTCTTACCTTTTATGTGAGCAAATCTTTCAGTCTCTCTTGCTTTGCTCTTTTTTCATTATAGTCAGAAAATCTAAGGGAAACATTCACACAGCTATTGACAGAGTTATTTTTATTGTTATTGTTCATTCGTTAAGTCGGGACTGACCGTGTGCGACCCCATGGAGTGTAGCACGCCAGGCTCCTCTGTCCTCCACTATCTCCCATAGTTTGCTCAAACACATGTCATTCCTCCAGACCCCTGACCTTTTTATCATCTCCATAATTTCCTATTTCCAAAATGTCACATACTTAGTCATATGCTATGCAGTCTTTTCGGACTGGCTTTTTTTCACTTGNATTGTTCCCAAAATTTATTGAGAGAGACAAGATCTGTTTACTACAGCAGTTACTTAAGATGTTCCTCAAAAATATTTCATGAGCAAATAAATACACTTCACACTTTATCAACTGTTTTGGAAATCCACAGTGAATTAGAATATCTGGAAAGTCCTGCATTGATAATAACAATGAATAAAAGTATTTTTTTTAGCTAACAGTTTCCTCAAACTTACTTTACCACAGAATACTTCCCTTTACATCTTCCTTAAATGTGGCCTGAGACATATTCTGTGTGTGGAGCTTGTGACTGAATACACGGGCAATGCTACTCAGTGAAAATGTAATACACTTGAAAATGTACAAATGTCAAAACTTATGAAAACTTATTTTTGTAAAGAATGCAAACTAGTACAGCCGCTATGGAGAACAGTGTGGAGATTCCTTAAAAAACTGCAAATAGAACTGCCTTATGACCCAGCAATCCCACTGCTGGGCATACACATTGAGGAAACCAGAATTGAAAGAGACACATGTACCCCAATGTTCATCGCAGCACTGTTTATAATAGCCAGGACATGGAAACAACCTAGATGTCCATCAGCAGATGAATGGATAAGAAAGCTGTGGTACATATACACAATGGAGTATTACTCAGCCCTTAAAAAGAATAAGTTTGACTCAGTTCTAATGAGATGGATGAAACTGGAGCCGTTATACAGAGTGAAGTAAGCCAGAAAGAAAAACACCAATACAGTATACTGACACATATATATGGAATTTAGAAAGATGGTAATGATAAACCTGTATGAGAGACAGCAAAGACACAGATGTATAGAGCAGTCTTTTGGACCCTGTGGGAGAGGGCGAGGATGGGATGATTTGGGAGAATGGCATTGAAACATGTATAATATCATATAAGAAATGAATCGCCAGTCTAGGTTCGATATAGTATACAGGATGCTTGGGGCTGGTGCACTGGGATGACCCAGAGAGATGGTATGGGGAGGGAGGTGGGAGGGGGGTTCAGGANAGAATTTCATAGGCAGAGGAGCCTGGTGGGCTGCTATTCATAGGGTCACAGAGTCGGACACGATGTAAGTGACTTAGCATGCATACATGCATTGGAGAAGGAAATGGCAACCACTCCAATATTCTTGCCTGGAGAATCCCAGGGACAGAGGAGCACAAAGGGCTGCTGTCTATTTGGTCGCACAGAGTTGGATACTACTGAAGTGACTTAGCAGCAACAGCAGCATACCTTACTTAGTTGTACATGTGCCTAAACCAACTGTTACACACACACATACACACAGTGTTATTTTTGACTCATTTTAAAATTAAGGTTGTTTGTAAGAGATAGGTTGATGTTGCTAAATACATATGTATAAATAACTCTCGCTAAATGGTTAAATGATCTAATACTTTTAAATGCCTCTGCAAATTAAAATCAATCATGAAATCACATTAAAAATTAATCAAACATATATATTTACATATTTGGGTATCAATAGTTTATACATGAAAAAAAATACACTAGGTTGGGTTGAACAGATGTATGTGTGTGTTAAGTTGCTTTATCAGTGTCTGACTCTTTGTGACACTGTGGACCATAGCCTGCCAGGCTTGTCTGTCCATGGGATTCTCCAGGCAAGAATACTGGAGTAGGTTGCCATAACTTCCTCCAGGGAATCTTTCTGACCCAGGGATTAAACCCATGTCTCTTATATCTCCTGCTGGCAGGAGGGTTCTTTACCCCTAGCACCCCTTGGGAAGTCCAAAAGATACAAACTACTATATATAGTAGATAAACAAAAAGGTCCTACTTGTATAGCACAGGGAACTATATTCAATTTCTTGTAAAAGTGAAAGTCGCTCAGTTGTGTCCTCCTCTTGGCGAACCCATGGACTGTACAGTGCATGGAATTCTCCAGGCCAGAATACTGGAGTGGGTAGCCATTCCCTTCTCCAGGGGATCTTCCCCACCCGGGGATCAAACTCAGGTCTCCCACATTGCACGTGGATTCTTTACCATCTGAGCCACAAGGGAAGACCAAGAATACTGAAGTGGGTCTTCCCAACCCAGGAACTGAAATAGGCTCTCCTGCATTGCAGGAAGATTCTTTAGCAACTGAGCTATTTTGTAACACACCATAATTGAAAAGAAAACAAGTTATACAAGGTATTTCTCTCCCTAGACTTTATCTAGAAAGGGTCCTGTTGAAACATTTCCAAGACACTCACCTCCTCACTTACTGCTTCTAACGTCCAACTCTTCACAGACATTGATTCTCAGGTCTCTAAAACTTACCATCAAGCATCCAGAAATGAACACACTACAGTGAACTGACCTCAGCATCACTCTTCACAAATCGTTTTGTGATATGTCCATACTATTCTATTAGGGCAGGGGAAGCAGTTACTACACATAAAACTTTTCATGCTAAACTACTCAGTAGCTTAGTTTGTCTCAAAAGGGTTCTCATAAAGTCCATGACTAGTAAGATATTCCCTAAATAACTTCTCTTAAATATAGGTTTTAAATTACAGTATAATTTTGTACAATAAAGTATCAGAAAAATAAGCAAAAAAGGATAAGAAATGGTACACAGCTTTGGAGATGTTAATGCACTTATGTGCCTTTATCTCTGATTATGACATTATCCAGAGATACCAAGGATTAGACAGATTGCCAACTTTTTAGATGCTATGCCCTATTGCAAAGGAAATGTGTTTTCCATACAAAACCACTATATTCAGACATACTGAGCCACATTTCCAGATACCCCTTACCAGCCCTCTACTTTGGCTTTGCATTAAAACAAAATTTACTCAGAGGCCCAACAAATAACAGCTCTCCAGTGTCCAATTACTGCTTTACAATTCAAGGAAACATCTACTTATGGAAAGGCATTGGGCCAATCACAAGTTCAAGTAATGGCCTTTGAAAATTCAGTCCTATATTTTGCTAGCTTTCCTATTAAAAACATTCAGTAGGACACTACATATGGGTTAAAAAGTTGAAGTTTTGTGTACCAAAAAAGTCAGAACAGCAACTAATACACCTGAAACTCAATGTCAATACTTTTAATATGTGTGTTTGTTTATACATAATTATATTGTGTATGTATTCTGTTATTTAGTTACTCAGTTGTATCTGAGTCTTTATGACCCATTGACTGCAGCCCACCAGGCTCTTCAGTCCATGGGCCTTTCCAGGCAAGAATACTGGAGTGGGTTGCCATTTCCTTTACTAGAGGATCTTCCTGATCCAGGGATCAATCCATGTCTCTTGCACGTGCAGGCGGATTTGTTACTGGTAAGTCCACCAGAATGCGGGCGTGTGTGCATGCACGTGTGTGTGTACACAAGCATAGTTGATAATGAGTTCTTAGAAGATGTATTAAAATGAAACCTATGGACCTGGCTTCTAGCCCCTGACAAATGGAAAATTAGTTTGGGTTGCTGCCTCCCTACTTAAAAATTGATCACAGAAAAACGTAAATAAATCAAAAACAAGGAGGTAGAACGGTTTTGAGGAACAAGTAAAAGAAACTATGAGTATCCATCTAAGGCTTCCCAGGTGGCTCAGCGGTAAAAACCACCTGCCAATGCAGGAGACATGGGAGTCAGGAAGATTCCGTGGAGAAGGAAATGGCAATGCACTCCAGTATTCTTGCCTCAGAAATTCCAGGATAGAGAAGCCTAGTAGGTTACAACTCATGAGTTGGCAAAAGAGTTGCATGATTTAGCAACTAAATAACAACAACAATGTATCTTTAAAAAAAAGTCTTATTTAGAATTTGAAGAGATAAATGCATGCATTTAGCAGCATGGATGACCCAAAAATAGTGTCAAAGAAGAAACAAACATACAATCTTAGGCATTTAATAAACCATTTGTTAAATGGAAGAACAAGTAGATAATAAATCACTAAGTATATAGAATAGTTAAATAAGATTAATGCATTTGATCTAGTAGACAGATAATCCAATAAAAGTAAATGTTATTTTCAAAGGCATATAGATTTACAACATATTTGCACGCATGCTGAGTCATAACACAAATCTCAAAATAATCATTATACTTAAATTACACAGATTATTCTCTCTAAACACCACAGAATTCAATGAGGAAACAAAAGAAAGTTAGAAGATCTCATGCACTGAAAATTAAGCAAGGCAGTTCTTAAAGTGGAAGCTTCAATTATTGATCTGTGGTCTTGCTCTATTTTAACTGTCCCATATATTTTGATACGCTGAATTTTCATTCAGTTTAGTGTGTGTATATCTTTGTTTATTTCCCTTGAGGTTTCCTCTTTGAACTACATACTAATTAGAAATATACTTTTTTAGTCTCCAAATATCCAAGAATTTTTCAGATACTGTTACCACAGGAATATTTGTCACTGATATGTGTAATCAAATTTAATTATCAGCTGTGAGCATACCTTTGTATCTTTTCATTCTTTCAAATTTAAGATTTGTTTCACAACCCAGAATATTACCTATCTTGGTGAAAATTCTATCTGTATTGAGAATAATGTGTTTTCTATTATGTTGATTGTGTCAGTTCAGTTATTCAGTTGTGTCCAACTCTTTGCAACCCCATGAACTGCAGCATGGTAGACCTGCTGGTTGTGTAGTTGCTATAAATATTTGAGTCTACAGCGGTTGATTGTGCTGCTCAAATCCTCTATATACTTATTTTCTATATTCTTGTTGGATCAATTAGTGATGGTGGAATGTTGATGTTTCTAACTATAACTGTACATTTGCTGTTTTTCATTCTTATCTTTCAGTGTATTTTGAAACTCTGTGGTTAGGTACAAACCACTTAAATNCTGGTTTGACTTTTGAGTCAGGAAGATCCCCAGAAGAAAACAGCAATCCACTCCAGTATTCTTGCCTGGGAAATCCCACGGACAGAGAACTCTAGCTGGCTACAGTCCACAGGGTCACACGACATAACTTAGTGGCTAAACACCACCACCACACATGTGTGATACAAGCATACACACACACCTACATGATAATTACAGAAAAGGTAAATTATAATCCTTCCACAATGTTTTGGAATAAACTGTCAGATCAAAATAGAACTTGAGACCCAACTAGAAAGATATAGTCATAATAATCAGAATTACCACATTATTAAGTACAAGGCTAGAGTAACCGACTTTTTACCATTAAGAATTTCAGTGGTCTAACTAATTCAGTAACAAAATCTGATCTTTCAGCACAATCACTGATCCAAAGACAGGCTTCAAAATAGGGTCTGGAAATACAAAATTTATCTAACAGGAAACTGATCAAAAGGAAAATACTGCATTGAAAACACACACACAGCACAAATGCAGGTAAGTTAACCCCTCGAATCCAGCAGAGTAAGGAGCAATAGATACGAAACAAAACTACTATTGGGAATGAGTAAAGAAATGTATACTAAATTATGGGACACTATGAAAATTCAGAGTTAGTTTGAAAGCTCACATTCTGCCATCAGGGATGGAATAAGTTAAGGTCAGCAAAAGAGCCACTGCAAGATAAGAAAAGAGCAATAAATCAAAACAAAGGAACATGTAGCCAAGTACATAACCAACAGGACAAACAAGTGTTGAGGTTGAGTTGCCTATTAACACTGAGAGATTGAGAATTAACAATCCTATACCTTACTTGGGAGAAGGAAATGGCAACCCACTCCAGTATTCTTGCCTGGAGAATTTCATAGGCAGAGGAGCCTGGTGGGCTGCTATTCATAGGGTCACAGAGTCGGACACGATGTAAGTGACTTAGCATGCATACATGCATTGGAGAAGGAAATGGCAACCACTCCAATATTCTTGCCTGGAGAATCCCAGGGACAGAGGAGCACAAAGGGCTGCTGTCTATTTGGTCGCACAGAGTTGGATACTACTGAAGTGACTTAGCAGCAACAGCAGCATACCTTACTTAGTTGTACATGTGCCTAAACCAACTGTTACACACACACATACACACAGTGTTATTTTTGACTCATTTTAAAATTAAGGTTGTTTGTAAGAGATAGGTTGATGTTGCTAAATACATATGTATAAATAACTCTCGCTAAATGGTTAAATGATCTAATACTTTTAAATGCCTCTGCAAATTAAAATCAATCATGAAATCACATTAAAAATTAATCAAACATATATATTTACATATTTGGGTGTCAATAGTTTATACATAAAAAAAATACACTAGGTTGGGTTGAACAGATGTATGTGTGTGTTAAGTTGCTTTATCAGTGTCTGACTCTTTGTGACACTGAGGACCATAGCCTGCCAGGCTTGTCTGTCCATGGGATTCTCCAGGCAAGAATACTGGAGTAGGTTGCCATAACTTCCTCCAGGGAATCTTTCTGACCCAGGGATTAAACCCATGTCTCTTATATCTCCTGCTGGCAGGAGGGTTCTTTACCCCTAGCACCCCTTGGGAAGTCCAAAAGATACAAACTACTATATATAGTAGATAAACAAAAAGGTCCTACTTGTATAGCACAGGGAACTATATTCAATTTCTTGTAAAAGTGAAAGTCGCTCAGTTGTGTCCTCCTCTTGGCGAACCCATGGACTGTACAGTGCATGGAATTCTCCAGGCCAGAATACTGGAGTGGGTAGCCATTCCCTTCTCCAGGGGATCTTCCCCACCCGGGGATCAAACTCAGGTCTCCCACATTGCACGTGGATTCTTTACCATCTGAGCCACAAGGGAAGACCAAGAATACTGAAGTGGGTCTTCCCAACCCAGGAACTGAAATAGGCTCTCCTGCATTGCAGGAAGATTCTTTAGCAACTGAGCTATTTTGTAACACACCATAATTGAAAAGAAAACAAGTTATACAAGGTGTTTCTCTCCCTAGACTTTATCTAGAAAGGGTCCTGTTGAAACATTTCCAAGACACTCACCTCCTCACTTACTGCTTCTAACGTCCAACTCTTCACAGACATTGATTCTCAGGTCTCTAAAACTTACCATCAAGCATCCAGAAATGAACACACTACAGTGAACTGACCTCAGCATCACTCTTCACAAATCGTTTTGTGATATGTCCATACTATTCTATTAGGGCAGGGGAAGCAGTTACTACACATAAAACTTTCCATGCTAAACTACTCAGTAGCTTAGTTTGTCTCAAAAGGGTTCTCATAAAGTCCATGACTAGTAAGATATTCCCTAAATAACTTCTCTTAAATATAGGTTTTAAATTACAGTATAATTTTGTACAATAAAGTATCAGAAAAATAAGCAAAAAAGGATAAGAAATGGTACACAGCTTTGGAGATGTTAATGCACTTATGTGCCTTTATCTCTGATTATGACATTATCCAGAGATACCAAGGATTAGACAGATTGCCAACTTTTTAGATGCTATGCCCTATTGCAAAGGAAATGTGTTTTCCATACAAAACCACTATATTCAGACATACTGAGCCACATTTCCAGATACCCCTTACCAGCCCTCTACTTTGGCTTTGCATTAAAACAAAATTTACTCAGAGGCCCAACAAATAACAGCTCTCCAGTGTCCAATTACTGCTTTACAATTCAAGGAAACATCTACTTATGGAAAGGCATTGGGCCAATCACAAGTTCAAGTAATGGCCTTTGAAAATTCAGTCCTATATTTTGCTAGCTTTCCTATTAAAAACATTCAGTAGGACACTACATATGGGTTAAAAAGTTGAAGTTTTGTGTACCAAAAAAGTCAGAACAGCAACTAATACACCTGAAACTCAATGTCAATACTTTTAATATGTGTGTTTGTTTATACATAATTATATTGTGTATGTATTCTGTTATTTAGTTACTCAGTTGTATCTGAGTCTTTATGACCCATTGACTGCAGCCCACCAGGCTCTTCAGTCCATGGGCCTTTCCAGGCAAGAATACTGGAGTGGGTTGCCATTTCCTTTACTAGAGGATCTTCCTGATCCAGGGATCAATCCATGTCTCTTGCACGTGCAGGCGGATTTGTTACTGGTAAGTCCACCAGAATGCGGGCGTGTGTGCATGCACGTGTGTGTGTACACAAGCATAGTTGATAATGAGTTCTTAGAAGATGTATTAAAATGAAACCTATGGACCTGGCTTCTAGCCCCTGACAAATGGAAAATTAGTTTGGGTTGCTGCCTCCCTACTTAAAAATTGATCACAGAAAAACGTAAATAAATCAAAAACAAGGAGGTAGAACGGTTTTGAGGAACAAGTAAAAGAAACTATGAGTATCCATCTAAGGCTTCCCAGGTGGCTCAGCGGTAAAAACCACCTGCCAATGCAGGAGACATGGGAGTCAGGAAGATTCCGTGGAGAAGGAAATGGCAATGCACTCCAGTATTCTTGCCTCAGAAATTCCAGGATAGAGAAGCCTAGTAGGTTACAACTCATGAGTTGGCAAAAGAGTTGCATGATTTAGCAACTAAATAACAACAACAATGTATCTTTAAAAAAAAGTCTTATTTAGAATTTGAAGAGATAAATGCATGCATTTAGCAGCATGGATGACCCAAAAATAGTGTCAAAGAAGAAACAAACATACAATCTTAGGCATTTAATAAACCATTTGTTAAATGGAAGAACAAGTAGATAATAAATCACTAAGTATATAGAATAGTTAAATAAGATTAATGCATTTGATCTAGTAGACAGATAATCCAATAAAAGTAAATGTTATTTTCAAAGGCATATAGATTTACAACATATTTGCACGCATGCTGAGTCATAACACAAATCTCAAAATAATCATTATACTTAAATTACACAGATTATTCTCTCTAAACACCACAGAATTCAATGAGGAAACAAAAGAAAGTTAGAAGATCTCATGCACTGAAAATTAAGCAAGGCAGTTCTTAAAGTGGAAGCTTCAATTATTGATCTGTGGTCTTGCTCTATTTTAACTGTCCCATATATTTTGATACGCTGAATTTTCATTCAGTTTAGTGTGTGTATATCTTTGTTTATTTCCCTTGAGGTTTCCTCTTTGAACTACATACTAATTAGAAATATACTTTTTTAGTCTCCAAATATCCAAGAATTTTTCAGATACTGTTACCACAGGAATATTTGTCACTGATATGTGTAATCAAATTTAATTATCAGCTGTGAGCATACCTTTGTATCTTTTCATTCTTTCAAATTTAAGATTTGTTTCACAACCCAGAATATTACCTATCTTGGTGAAAATTCTATCTGTATTGAGAATAATGTGTTTTCTATTATGTTGATTGTGTCAGTTCAGTTATTCAGTNCCTTTGTATCCTTTCATTCTTTCAAATTTAAGATTTGTTTCACAACCCAGAATATTACCTATCTTGGTGAAAATTCTATCTGTATTGAGAATAATGTGTTTTCTATTATGTTGATTGTGTCAGTTCAGTTATTCAGTTGTGTCCAACTCTTTGCAACCCCATGAACTGCAGCATGGTAGACCTGCTGGTTGTGTAGTTGCTATAAATATTTGAGTCTACAGCGGTTGATTGTGCTGCTCAAATCCTCTATATACTTATTTTCTATATTCTTGTTGGATCAATTAGTGATGGTGGAATGTTGATGTTTCTAACTATAACTGTACATTTGCTGTTTTTCATTCTTATCTTTCAGTGTATTTTGAAACTCTGTGGTTAGGTACAAACCACTTAAATCGTCATGTCTTCTTGGAAAATTGACCCCTTTTCATTATTCGGTAATTTTATTTATCCCTGACTTTATGCTTTGTTCTAAAATCTATTTTATCTAATATTAAATAGTACTCAATTTCTGCTTAAGGCTTACATGTATGCTATTTTGCTATGCTCTCAACTTTTGTCCTATCTATATCTTCACATTTGAAGATGATTTCTTACATAAATCAAAGTCTTATCTCCTCTTATTTTAAAACAGTCTTAAATGTCTTTAATAGGTATGTTTAGGCCATTAATATTTAATATCATTATTGACATAGTTCATTAAGATCTACCATCTTGATAGTTGTTTTTTATTTGTTTCATCTGTTCTTTTTCCCTTTATTTCTATTTTCCTTTTGGATTAACTGAGCAGTATTTATAATTCCATTTTATCACCTCTCACAACTTATCATTCTCTTTANATCATTATCGACATAGTTCGTTAAGATCTACCATCTTGATCGTTGTTTTTTATTTGTTTCATCTGTTCTTTTTCCCTTTATTTCTATTTTCCTTTTGGATTAACTGAGCAGTATTTATAATTCCATTTTATCACCTCTCACAACTTATCATTCTCTTTAAGGAAATTTAGTGTCTGATATCTGCTTTTAAACAATATTTATACAGATTCACAAGTAGTGTAAGGACCTAAAGAAATTTTAGACTTTTCTTATAGAATATTTTTCTAGAAGTAAACTAGTATCTGTCTGAAAGTATCTTCCCATCCTTTTTTCTGGAAGATACTTTCCCTGGGCATAGAATTCTGACTTGACAGTATACATGTATTTTTCCTTTTAGTGCTTTATAAATTTCACTTCATTGCCTTCTAACTTATAGGTTTTCTGGGAAAAAGAAAGTCATGGGTTTTAAATAAGACATGGATCAATGGTCCAACAACTGAGTATTAGCTGATGATGTATGAAAACTGGCTTACTATATGGAGAAATAAAACTGGGTTTTTATCCCACTTTATAGGGTGTAAGGTACACCCCAAAGAAGCAAAGATCTAATTGCAAATGATAAATCTATAAAGTTATTAGAGGTTAACAAAAGGTTGCAGAGATGAAAAGCTCATGGGTTCTAAAGCATCTAATGGAGGCTTTATGTCAACAAAAGGATATGATGAATAAAGTTAATGGACCAATTGTTTATTATCTACAGAAAACACCTGCAGTACTTAATACCAACAAAGATCTAATGTCTAGAATATACAAAGAACTGTTGCTAATCCACAATAAAAATACAAGTCAAAATCACTAAAAATAATGGGGAAACGATGTGAACAAGTACTTCACGGAGAAAGACTCAAGGATGGCCACTAAGACACAGACTTGATTTGTACTTACTATGGTGAATAATACTAGAAAACTAAAAAGTGCAAAAGTTGCTGGGAAAGCGGAGATATAAAAATCTCTCGTAAACTGCTTGTGGGAGTTTATAGCCCACAATGATGTGACTCAGCCATTCCAAAGAGTAACATGACAGTTTTAACTTAAATTTAGTGCAGGTATATACTATGATCTAGATAGTCATATCCTGGATGTATATCCCAGAGCAATCCTCGCCTAAGTGTGAGAAACTATATATGAATGTTCACCCCAGTGTTGTTTTTGGTAGAAGTGACTTGAATGCAATCCAGGTGTTCATCACTGGGAGGAGTGGACAATAAAAATGTGGTACTTGAACATGATGTAATACTGTGCAGCAGTTAGAAAAAGACTAGATCTAAACAAGGACATGTTAATACCTCCTTAAAAAATGGCGCTTGGTGGAAAAGAAATAGGATAAGTTTATAACAATACCAATTATGTAAATTAAATGCACATGCACATAATACAAAAGAACATGAAAATAAATTATGCATATCAAGTGTGACAGGATGATTACTTATATGGTGGGAGAGGAATGTGAGTGGAGAGGTTGGTTAGAAGAGAAGGCAGTAAGTAGAAAAGGAAGAAAGAACAGGCTGAAAGAAAGACAGAAACAATGGAAGGCCTTGCATAAATCTCTAACAACAATGTCCTAAGAACTAGAAACTATGATTAACCAAACATTCCAACACAAGTCCAAAAAAATTATCTATGAATACATCTATTGATTTAAGTAGGTGTGTAGATAAATAAAAGGTAGATCAATAGATGTATTATAGGTAGGAAAGTAGATAGTTGAGAGAGAGAGAGGAGGGAGAGGTGAGGTGATGTAAGACCAGTAGATGGAAGGATTAAAAATATATACAGGTAGATAAGAAGACGACAAAACTTTCCTTGAAATCAAATGCTGAAGTTAAGGATAAAACAGTAAAACTCTTTTGAAGTATAAAAGGAAAACTGGATGAACTGTGTTATTCAATGACATTTCTAAAATGTAAAATTTATTTGAAATAAACATTCATTTAGAGCACTATGGGTTAATTTCTCTCTAAAGGCTCAAGGATGTGTTTTTCAAGTGGGAAGGTAAATTTTCTCCTTTATTACATTCCTGTATCAATCCTATATTCCACAAACTAACTTCTGAATACCTGGCTATATTTTATCTTGCTAGAATAAACTCTTCCTAGGATAAATACCAGTCTTCACAAAGAACAGCCTAACAATGTACATTTTGTAAATGAAAGAAAAACAGCAAGCAAGTTGATAACTTGTTATCTACACATGTTATCTCAAATACCCCTTCCAATGGCCCCACTGAAATAGAAAGGCTGCATTTTTCCATTAATAATATAATGATTATCACCAATTTACATATGAAGATAGATCACTGTAGTATTTACAAGAAATAACTATTAAACTCCCTTCTTTTTGCCATTTTGTACAAATATTCAATAATCAAATATAAACATTATGAATACCTTATAAAATTTAGTCATATGTTAATATATCAATCAAATGGATGATGTAGAAAATTCAAATTCACAAACAAAATTCCTTTTCTCTCTACTGCCAGAGTCCCAAATTTAAGCAAAAATGTTGTTGGATTATCCTGGTAAAATTACTTTAACAATGACTATTCCAATTAGTGCTACTTGTGTTTTCTTTTAGTGTTTTATTTCTTTTTTTTTTCCTGTGCTGAACAAAACAGAATGATCCAATTTGAGCTACATGCCTCTTTAGCTAAATGAGATTATTCAGTGGTCTAGTTAATCTCGAGCCATTGCAAAGAATGAGGTAATATATTCTATTCCCACTAGCTCAGCTCTTTTTTATTCTTTTTTTCAAAGAAGAAAGGTTTATGTTGTGGGAGAGGCAGAAGGTCTTAGATCATAACCATGAAGCACTAAGATAACAGAGGAGACCAGCCCTTCTGTATGTGTGAATGTGAAATCCTATCTGTGCAGGTCACTGCCAGCATTGAAGGAGACAGGGCCATGGGGTTTGTGTATGAACTTCAATTTTTACTTCATCCAAGTGAAAAAAAAAGGAGTAACTATTATAACCAATGCTACACATGAAATCGTTGGTATTTTACCAATCTTTCCATTGTACAGATGGCGGTTTTCTTGACCAGCCAACAGAATTTTACTGGTCATGCCATCTCCCTTCAAATCCCTTTTAAACTGTTAAAGATAGAGCCAGCATCCTGCTTACTATCAATCATCCTCCAACCCCTGTCCCCACATCTTTATTTCTGATGAAAGCCAAACTTTAAGTTTTTGCCTAATCAAGGGACACTGCTTTCAGGAAAAAAAAATATTGGGCTCTATATGCATTTGATCAAAAACATTTGAAATGTGCACAAAAGCAGCCAAGTCAGAAAGAGAAAAGGACAGCTGCATAAAGATGTCATAGCTATAAAAGAGTTAGTTGCAAAAAGTATTGGTTAACTGGTTAAGTTAAACTAAGCACAATTATGCTCTCCTGTAGTTTTTCCCATTCCTTTCTATCTACACACACACACACACACACACACACACACAACTAACTAGCATTCTATTGTTGTTCTAAATGCTAATTTCACTTCATTTTCCTGACAATTCTGCTTTCAAGTCTGGTGATATACAAAAAAACTTATTTTGTAGAGTTCTTCCACTTTCCAAAATATCTATTTTTCTTCCAATGGTGTGCATTTTCACTATGCATAAAAATAGTAAAATACACATTATGTACCATAACACACTATTCTTTCTCAATGCATTGACTTTTTTAAGATGGGAAAGCTAAAGATATTCAGAGACTGCTCTGAATAACTTAACAGCAGACTTGTCATAAGTTATAATTTAGATATAAGCCCTATATCTAATTAATATATATACCTAAAATCTAATTAATGCATATAATTTAGATAAAGATTTATAACATCATATATATAATGTTATACAGCCCTGTTCAAATTTCTCTAGCATTAAAACAAACAATCAAAGCAATACTAGTTTAGCTAATTTGTCCATGAATATCTGCAAGCCAAACTGCATTGCCTACCAGTACATTCTTATCATTGACACACTCATTAGAGTAGCACTGGGCTACGTAGCACACCAACCCCAGTGCACCAAGGAAGCACGAAGTTTAGGTAGAATTATCAACAACTAAATGCACTGGATTATAAGAAGTCAAGTACCAGTGTGCAAAGCAAGATGTGATTATAATAAGGCAATGTTCACACCGATCAACAAGAAAAACACCTGGACCACCCATGTTAGGAAATCAAAGCACAAAAACATTACAAAGGAAATTACTGACACATATATATGGAATTTAGAATGATGGTAATGATGACCCTGTAAGTGAGACAACATAAGAGACACAGAGGTATAGAAAGGACTTTTGGCTTCTGAGGGAGAGGGAGAGGGTGGGATGATTTGGGAGAATGACACTGAAACATGCATATTATCATATAAGAAATGAAGCGCCAGTCTATGTTCAATACAGGATACAGGTTGCTTGGGACTGGTGTACGGGATGATCTGGGGAGATGGTGTGGGGTGGGAGGTGGGAGGGGGCTTCGGCATTGGGAGATCGTGTACATCTTTGGCTGATTCATGTCAATGTATGGCAAAACCAATACAGTATTGTAAAATAGAATAAAGTATTAAATTAAAAAAAAAAGGAAAAGAAATGACCTTGAGATCCAGTCAGTTAGGTCTCTAAACCTGAGTTTATCCTGCTGGATAAATTACAATTCTGAATGATTATCCTTAAGCCTCTGTAGGAATGAAGGTAGATGGCTGATAAGAGAATGGGCTTGGAAAGGTTTCTAGAGGATTTTTCCAGAAATAGAAATCAGTGTTGATTTCCAATATTGTAACTGGGGAAAGCTGACTACATATATGTTTTGTAACACTCAGAGATAATAAGGACAAATTTGTATAAAATCTGTGACTAAAATAATTACATACACAAGATTTTTCTCTCTCATTTACTCGTCTATAAAATTACTGCCAAATCAGATGATTTGGTGAGAAATTGAATAAATTTATGGAAAAAGAGTTCAAGAATATAAATTACTTATTATTATTCCTATCATTAGCCACTGTAACGGTTGAAAGAGACACCCTGATGTAAGCACACAAAACAATTTCTATTCTTGAGTTTCATTCATGAAAGTTTGATAACGTCTCTAGTAGATCATCAAGTGACATTTAAATTATAATTATTTTATGTAGTTCTCATTAATGTTTTTAATGTATATAAAATAAAAACATTTTAATGTCTTATATAACGTAAACAGGTACATTGTGAAAATACAATAAGTATACATTTGTGTCCATTTGTGATAACAAATATTAAATTTTTTGAACTGAGATTTATTAACCACTTGTGTTCCCTTTCAATTTATATATTTTTGCTTTGCTTTTAAGGACTAGAAATCAGCTATTTTATTTATTTATTAAATATTAGAACAGTTAGAAAATTGACTATTGTAAATATAAAATTTTTTGCTTCTAACAATATTAGATTCGATTGTTAAACCATTTATTTTTCTGTGAGAAGAAATACTGTGTTTATTTGTAATGACTTTTTTAAATTTTATTTTTACTTTATTTTACTTTACAATACTGTATTGGTTTTTCCATACATTGACATGAATCCACCACGGGTGTATACAAGCTTTCCTAATAGAGTCTATAATTTAAAATGCAAGATTACATGTAATTTTGTTCAAGGACTTAGGGGTTTTGATTAATTATTTATAACAAGATGATTTTTATAAAATATTTAAAGTCACAGTTGCTTTCTCTATTTATGTAATGACAGTTCAGCAAGCCCTTTGGAGTTTGGGAGGTCTTACAGTACTCTGAGAGTTATCATTTGTCACATCTCACAGTCTTTCTTAAGAGTATGAGGCTTAATGTACGTTGACCAACAAATCTCTGCTACACAGATTTTTCCAAAGTTGTATTTCTTTGGTAAAGAGGTGTCTGTGTATGTAAATACACATATTAATGTCTGCATAACTATCCTTATCCATATTTAGACACAAGATAATTTAAGTCCTGCTTAGCTGGTTTCTAGATAACAAAGGACTTACACATGTACATCTTTTAATTGTATGTTATATACACCATCTACAACTATCATCGGATTTTTCCTAATTATGTACCTCAGAGATGTGGGACAGCTCCAGACCACAACAATAAAGTCAATATTGCATTCTGAAGGAGATCAACCCTGGGATTTCTTTGGAAGGAATGATACTAAAGGGGAAACTCCAGTACTTTGGCCACCTCATGTGAAGAGTTGACTCATTGGAAAAGACTCTGATGCTGGGAGGGATTGGGGGCAGGAGGAGAAGGGGACGACCGAGGATGAGATGGCTGGATGGCATCACAGACTCGATGGATGTGAATCTGAGTGAACTCTGAGAGATGGTAATGAACAGGGAGGCCTGGTGTGCTGCGATTCATGGGGTCACAAAGAGTCGGACACGACTGAGTGACTGAACTGATGAACGTTTTGCTTTCCCAGTGCATATAAAGTTATAACTACAATACATATAGTGTTCTATTGTTTTCCTCTATTTCTTTGCATTGATCATTGAGGAAGGCTTTATTTCTCCTTGCTATTCTTTGGAACTCTGCATTCAAATGGGGATATCTTTCCTTTTTTCCTTTTCTTTTTGCTTCTCTTCTTTTCACAGCTATTTGTAAGGCCTCCTCAGACAGTCATTTTGCTCTTTTGCATTTCTTTTCCATGGGCATGGTCTTGATTCCTGTCTCTTGTACAATGTCACGAACCTCCATCCATAGTTCATCAGGCACCCTATCTATCAGATCTAGTCCCTTAAATCTACTTCTCACATCTGCTGTATATCATAAGAGATTTGACTTAGGTCATATTTGAATGGTCTAGTGGTTTTCTCTACTTTAAGTCTGAATTTGGCAATAAAGAGTTCATGATCTGAGTCACAGTCAGCTCCCCGTCTTGCTTTTGCTGACTGTATAGAGCTTCTCCATCTTTGGTTGAAAAGAATATAATCAATCTGATTTTGGTGTTGACTATCTGGTGATGTCCATGTGTAGTCTTCTCTTGTGTTGTTGGAAGAAGGTGTTTGCTATGACCAGTGCATTCTCTTGGCAAAACTATTAGCCTTTGTCTTGCTTAATTCCGTATTCCAAGGTCAAATTTGCATGTTACTCCAGGTGTTTCTTGACTTCCTACTTTTGCATTCCAGTCCCCTATAATGAAAAGGACGTCTTTTGGGGGTTTAGTTTTAAAAGGTCTTGTAGGTCTTCATAGAACCGTTCAATTTCAGCTTCTTCAGCATTTCTGGTTGGGGCATAGGCTTGGATTACCATGATATTGAATGGTTTGCCTTGGAAACGAAGAGAGATCATTCTGTCATTTTTGAGACTGCATCCAAGTACTGAATTTTGGACTCTCTTGTTGACCATGATGCCTACTCCATTTCTTCTAAGGGATTCCTGCCTGCAGTAGTAGATATAATGCATCTTTCATGCAAAGATGGGCTGGATAAAGGACAGAAATGGTATGGACCTAACAAAAGCAGAAGACATTAAGAAAAGATGGCAAGAATACACAGAAGAACTGTACAAAAAAGATGTTCACGACCCAGATAATCATGGTGGTGTGATCACTCACATAGAGCCAGATATCCTGGAATGTGAAGTCTTAGAAAGCATCACTACGAAAAAAGTGAGTGGAGGTGATGGAATCCCAGTTGAGCTATTTCAAACCCTGAAAGATAATGCTGTGAAAGTGCTGCATTCAATATGCCAGCAAATTTGGAAAACT
>SJYW01034374.1:0-12568 GCA_006410735.1 Raphicerus campestris | reverse complement strand
GTATACACACACACACATATATATCTGTATCAACAGCTACATGTATAGCTATATTCATCAGTCACTCAGTCGTGTCTGACTCTTTGAAACCCCAAAGACTGTAGCCCTCCAGGCTCCTCTGTCCGTGGATTTCTCCAGACACGGATACTAGAATGGGTAGTCATTCCCTTCTCCAGGGGATCTTTCCAACCCAGGGATCGAAGCCAATTTTGCATTCCAGGCAAAGTTCTTTATCATCTGACCCCCGATTCCAGGATTCTTGCCTGGAGAATCCCAGGGATGGCGGAGCCTGATAGGCTGCCGTCTATGGGATCGCACAGAGTCAGACACGGCTGAAGTGACTCAGCAGCAGCAGCAGCAGCAGGACAGAAGCCCCTGTACTACATATCTATACCTGCACTGTGCTAAAAATTTGGAACTGGGATGGGATAAGACATCAGCAAAAACAACAACAGATAATTAGGAAATAACAGAAAGGATGGAGTGTAAGTCTGGAACATAAATAAGTGTTTTGACTCATTTCACTGGCTTGTTTGGGGCTGTGTACTAAGTTTAGGTAGTTCATTTGTCTAAAATAAAACCAAGATAAAAGTCCCCTTAATACACCTGACACTGAGCCAAAAGAATCATTCTCCTTGGACCTAGTATAACAATACTGGGGGCAATTGCACCTCTGTCCCTTTATCTGAATAGTATAAGAGGGAGTAGACAAGGAAAACACAGTCGCTTTCTTTCCTGGAGGCTGCCTTTTGGAGCCCTCCCCATCTTAAGTCTGCACCACATTTGCTGGCCCTCCCTCTGCTCACAGTCCTCCCTATTCCCATATGGCTCTCTTTTCCCTGCAAACACTGAACCGTGTACAAATGGTCATCTGGACTCAGGCCAGAAGCATGATGAATCGCTGACTAACTTGCCTACTGCTCTCTTCTCTTTCTATTTTCTCTAACATGTGCTCTTAACCTATCACTGAGAAGGAAAGAGGAGACAGAGGCCACTGGTGAGTTTTGTATTTCATAAATCTTGTAATCCAGGCCAGGCTTCCGCTGCTCCTCTCTCTTTATTCAAGCAGGGAACTCAATGAATCAAACATCACTTTCTCTTGGATCCCTGAGGGCTACCCTTGGTGAAGCCCTTTGCTTTCCAGGACAGCCAGCACGGAGGACTGCGATGCAAGGTCAAGGCTCTCTGGGACCAGCTCATGGCCTTTTCCCACAAAGCCCAGCATTTCAAGACAGAGTTCAGGAGGGAGGCCATCAAGAATAACTGAATTTGTCCAAAGAAATAAAGCCACACAATTGGTTGATTTTTCCAGGAGGCTGCAGAATATTTGCATTTGTTGAAAAGAAGAATCCTTCACACACACACAGCTCTGTATCCTTCAGTGGGCTCTAGGTTAAAAAAAATGTTATTACGTGGTTGTTATAGTATCCTACCCTCTGAGGTAGATGGGTCTGGCATACTTGTGATATTTTGATAGATGAGAAGATGGAACCTTGAGAGTAAGTACCTGGAGCAGGGTGTGTCACATCTCTCAATGCAGAATCTACAACCAGAATCTCAAACGCAGAGCTCTCTTTATTACACTCTCCACATTATCTTCCAGAAACCTGGAAATTCTGTATGTGCTTATATTACCAAGCTCTTTTCCTTGGCTGAAACCTATTTCATATCCAGATTCATTTTATGAAATAAAATGGACAATCAAAAAGGAAGTAAGTAATGTCAGAATTGTATCTCTCCCTTTACGCTCTCTGCAACTTTACAGCAACTACCCTTCCATCTTCTTTCATAAGACTCAACATAGAACCATGTTATCAAGGATAATGGGCATCCTTGATGGCTCAGTTTGTAAAGAATCTGCCTGCAATTCAGGAGACCCAGGTTTGATCTCAGGTGGGGAAGAACACCTGGAGAAGGGAATTGTTACCCACTCCAGTATTCTTGCCTGGAGAATACCAAGCAGATAGGAGCCTGGCAGGCTACAGTTCATGGGGTTGCAATGAGTTGGACATGACTGAGAGACTAAACTTGCACGCATTAAGGAAAATACTCTCCAGTCATGAAAAACAACCTTCTTAAGTACAAATGCCATAAAAAATGTGTATAGGAATAGGGTAGCTTCCTTTCCTAGACAAGAATTCTTGTTCTGTGTTATAAACCCCAGATAACTGAACTCTCTATTCCTGCCTCTGTAAATAGCCCTTCTACTAAACTCTTCTCAATTTAACTTACTTTTTTGTGTTATTTGTTTTTTTGTTTTTTTTTTTTACTTTCTGGCTATATAATACAGGTCAGTTCTTTTGCCTCTCTGAACTTCTTTCTCCTCATCAACAAAATGGGACTAATAATATTTATCTTGGATGATTCTTGTAAGAATCAAAATTTGTAGCCAATAAACAAAAAATGAACACAGAGTATTTAAGTGTCAGGCAATTAGCTGGGCTCTAGAAATCCAACAGTAAATAACATAGACAAGATATAATAGTTAAATATATTGTGCACTCTCTTCTGAACTGCAGAGTTTCTGCTGAAAGTCAGCTGTCAGCCTTACCAGAGTTTCCTCAGATGTAACTTTTTGCTTCCCTTGTTACTTTTAATATTCTCTTTATCTGTAATTTTTGCCATATTAATTACAATATGTCTTGATGTAGTCCTCTTTGCATTAAGACTCTCTGTGCTTCCTGAACCTGGAAGTCTGTTTCCTTTCCAAGGTTAAGAAAGTTTTTAGCTACTTTGTCTTCAAATATGTTCTCTGCCCTTTTCTCTTTTCTCCTTCTGGGACGCCTGCAATGCAAATGTTAGTATGCTTGAAGCTGTCTTAGAGATCTCTTAGACTGTTCTCATTTCTCTTTATTATTTTTTCTTTTTCCTTTACATCTTTATATTGTATTCCTCATCTTTGTTTTGGCCTTCACACTTTCTAACTCTGTTAAAAAGTTCTAACTTCTCTCTCTGGTCATCCAGTCTTCTCTTGAGATCTTTGATTATCATCATTACTTAGAATTCTCTTTTGGTGCATTGGCTACCTCCGCTTCACTTAGTTCTTTCCAGGTCTTATCTTGTTCTTCATCTTGACCGTCTTCCTCGGTTTCTTCCTTGTGCCTAACCTGCTGTTTATATTTCTATGTGTCTAGTAGGTTGGATGGATTTCCTGACCCTGGAGAATCAGTCTCTTGTGGAAGAGTCCTGGGTGTCCCAGTAGCACACTGGCCTCTGGTCTCCGTTGCTATGTGCTCCAGGGGTGCCCCCTCCTGGGGCTGCACGGGTCCTTCTGTTGTGACCGGCTAACTACTTTAGGGGTCTGGTAGGCAAGGCTGGCCCCTGGTCAAAATGGCTGCCAACTCCTTATGATACTTTAAGTCCTAGCACAAATACCAACTCTTTTCTGAAATCAAGCTCTATTTGCCTAGTTCAAGCTGACTCACTCAACACTTGGAATACCATAGAATTCAGTGTATACATCAATCATTGTCACATCATATCCATTTTCTTTTTACAAATGTCATTTTCCTCACTTGGAAGTCATCTCTTATGGAAGGAGATTTTTCTTTTATGATTTTCTCTGCATCCGTGCCTGACCAAACATAAGTGTACCTTCTGTGTTGAATGGGATTAGAATTTAAGTTTGCTTTTAGCTTGATATCTAATTTAACAAGATCTCTCCTCCAATATGTCCATACTGACTCTTGGGCAGAGATTTTTTACTTCTCTACTGGCACTCAATCAGCTAATTCCATTAAATGTAAAACCAATCTGGAATAAATGCTCTAAGAAATTAAACTCTATTTCTTCTCATTCCAAAAAGACAAACAAACAAATCCTAAAAACTCTCCAGTCTTCAGGGAGGGTATTCATATATATACATATTTATGATTTTTAATGAAGAAAAATAAACAACTGGTTTCCCTAATTAGTCCTACATAGCTGAGTCTGTCACTGCTAAATGCATGGCTATACTGCTTCAGTGCTTAAATAAAAGGATAGGAAACTCTGAGCCTAATTTACCTTCTTCATAAGGGTGAAGGTTATATTTTTTTCAAAGGCAACTAATTGGAATATTTCAAACAGAACATTTAATATTTAAGGTTTGAATTGCTTCCTAAAAAGTCATTTTGATTAAAGGCAGATGCATAGTCTAAGAAAACATTATTTGATGGATATTTGGATCTTATAACATCCCTACCTGATTTCTCCCTTTGCCAAATCCCACCTTGGTAAGATATAGTTTATTATAAAGAATGGAAAAATAGTCATTAAATGGAGGAATAAAGACTTAGATTTTTTATTTGCTCATCCAGGAATTCATTCAATCAACAGTTTCTTAGAATAATCTACTAGAAAATATAAAAAAAGAAAAAATTTACTTTAAAGAAATAGAATAAATCTCATTTTCCCCTTCAATTATCATATGGGCTCATTGAACTCTTTCGTTTGTAAAATAATTTAAAATTATGAAAACTGAAAAAGGTACAGTAAACTCAAGTAGTAAATAAGGAGGAAATTTTCCTGGAATTCTGAGGTTTAAGGTGCTTTTTGTTCATTGTCTTTGTGTTTTTGCTATTGTCTGGTTTTTGTTTTGGGGGTGTTTTTGCAATTACTTTTCTCCTCCAGGGATGTATAGTCAAATCATTGTGTTTTTAAGTTATTTTGAATAGTTCTATCACAAGATAGAAAACTGTTAATTAAACTTTTGTTTTTTTTGATTTTTAGTATTGCTTTTAAAATTTTTATTTTGTTGAATAATTATGTATAATGTTTTCAAGATTCCAAATTCAAATCAACAAGAAAGTCTAGATTTAATACCCTCCCCCTTAATTCTATTCCCTTTATTCCCAACAAATAAACATTTTTCAATGTATTATGGTTTATCCTTTTGAAAATACAAGAATACATTATAATATAATCTAGTTTTTATACTTCAAAAGAGGTATACATATTAATAACCTCTTTTTCTTAAATAGCCAGATCTATGGATTGTATAATAGTTATCTATTTCCGTGTAATAAACCACCCCAAATACAATGGATTGAAATAGCAACCATGTATTTGTTCATCTTGATTGTTGGCTTGATCTGTCTTTTCATGTGTTGACTCATCGAGTTTAGCTCAAGAGTTTTTACGTAGCACTTCTAGGGTAGNCTATTGTAATAAATGTAACCCCCCAGCACTTGCTATAAATACAGGATAATCAAAAAATGTATACAGTAACAAAACTGATCTCTCACACAGCTAAAGGCCGATGACAGCTATCCTCTAATGATGAGGTGATTCTAAAAAGACTTTTTTTGCTTCTGGCATCAGTTGCTACCTTTCTCCCCTTTTCTGCTTTGCTTCAGCTGACTTGCTCACAACTAAAATTCAACATTCATTTACTTCCCCCATCCCCACCATGGAGTATGCCATTAAAATCATCTTTAACACAGATCTGAAACCTATATTACACTGTAAAGGTATAGTCTGCGAAACTCTCCCCATTGAATTTCTTTTCCTTCTAGAACCCTTGTTAGTTTTTAATACTTAACTTTATGGAATGCACTTATGTCTAGATACAACATATTTTTCAGCTAATATGCCTAGAAAAAATTTATATCTACCCTCTCAATTCTAAATGCAGCATTTACAATGTGCAGTGAAAAGACAATGGGCAGTAACAGCTATGAGTTACACTTCCAGTCACAAGAGGATTAACATTATGGATAGACCTTTTGAAAAGCATTCTGAGCACCAACTATGGGGATATGAAGCTAAGTGTTGGAGCCGAGAGGCAATACAGGGTCATACTCAACGTGAGCTTTCTTCTTGCCATTGTGACCGTGTCCTGAGTGGATTTCCACAGTATCTTTCATGTTGTAGCATTTGTTTTTACCTAATGCTGTTCAATGACTCCCCCAGGAAGTTAGCATTTTGCTAAAGAATGAAGAGTCAAAAGGGAAAAACAATTACAATAAAGGAAGAGATGCTGCTGCATAAAAAGCAATTCAACACAACTGCTACAGTGATGATCAGAAAGTGACGTTTTAAGCACTTTATATCCTACCAACAACATAGTCTGAGCCTTATACAGGTGGTTTGTTTTAGTTACATTTTAGGAAGGTGGCTGTGGATTTTGAGATGATGTGTAACACATTATAATTTTTACCACTTAGAGTAAGGGGAAATTGGCTCCCAGTTGCTGCTTGAATGCAGAATGCCTGATTTTCAGGAATGGGTGACTGATGACTGTAGTCAGATAGCTATCCGTCACTTATCTATCTACTATCTGTCTTCATCATCATTATCTGCCCTCATCTGTAAAAAATAACCCGAAGTAGCTGATAGCATAGAAAATATAAGGTTTGAAAAATTGAAATAAAGGAATACAAAAACAAAATCCTAAGGAGAAGAGGAAAATAAACAGCAAAAATGAAGAGGAGTGCAGCATCGCTGCCTATATCTGAATTTCCTAATAAGAAAAATAACAAAGTATAATTTTTGCCAACTTCCTGGATAGGAAAAGAAAATCCCAACTACAAAATTTTAAAATTTATTTTTCGTATAGACTTTTATACAGGGAATGATTTACAAAAAATTGTAAACTTTGTATATATGACTTTTTATCATGAAGAACCAAAAGAGCAGCCAAGAGCATTCTGTCAAACCACAGCTCCACAGTGACAATTTAGTGAGTGTTTAAGAGGATATGGACTCATTTGAAAAATGATTGAATCTAAAGGTAGGAAGTAATGTAAAATTTTTTCTTTATTCCTTAAATTTTTTCTTCTCTTTCTCTCTCTCTCTACTATTTCTCAGAACCAAATTTGGGTACAAGTTGGTCATCAGATAATAGGATATTCTTACTTTTATGAAAGCAAAAATGCTGATATTTTATGTTAGTTGTTAGGACAAAAAGCTACTTTTAGGAAGTTAGACATTGTTGATTTCAGCTGCTCAGTCAAGTCCAACTTGTTGCCACCCCATTTCCCTATCCTTCACCATCTCCTGGAGTTTGCTAAGACATGTCCATTGAGTTGGTGATGCCATCAACCATTTCACGCTCTGTTGTCCTCTTCTCCTCCTGCCCTCTATCTTTTCCCGTATCAGGGGCTTTTACAAAGAGTCAGTTCTTCATATTGGGTAGCCAAGCATTACAGCTTCAGCATCAGTCCTTCCGATGAATATTTGGGGTTGATTTCCTTTAGGATTGACTGGTTTGATCTCCTTGCTGTCCAGGGAACTCTCAAGAGTTTTCTTTAGCACCATAATTTGAAAGCATCAATTCTTTGACATTACTGGCACTTAACTGAGATTGAACCTTAATCCCAAACATTTTTCCTACATATCCTTCAAAAGAAGGTTTTCTCCTGAATGTCTCTTCCTATTGAACTTGAATAATACTGACATTTAGCTGACAATCAACAAATATCTTTTAATTAACTAATATATAAGAACCACTCCATTCTGAATGGGAAATGGTCCACTGNGTGTTCCCAATGATCATAGTCAAGTCCTATGTCAGGGTCTGCTTTTGGAGAGAACTCAGTTAATATACTTATCTTTAAAAACCATCACAAGGTGAGTGTAATTATCCATATTTTATGGGTAGGAAAATAAGACTCAAAAGTATTAAATAACCTGACCAAGATCACAAGCCATTGTGAAAGTGAAAGTTGCTCAGTCGCATCCAATTGTTTGCAACCCCATGGACCAAATAGTCCATGGAATTCTCCAGGCCAGAATACTGGAGTGGGTAGCCTTTCCCATCTCCAGGGGATCTTCTCAACCACTGTGCTGCGCTTAACAGCTCAGTCATGTCTGTCTCTTTGTGACCTCATGGCCTGTAGCCCACCAAGCCCCTCTGTCCATGGGGATTCTTCAGGCAAGAATATTGGAGTGGGTTGCCATGCCCTGCCCCCCAGGGTTCATCCCAACCCAAGGATTGAACCCAGGTCTCCCGCATTGCAGGCAGATTTTTTACCCTCTGAGCCACCAGGGAAGCCCCAGAATACTGGAGTGGGTAACCTATCTCTTCTCCAGGGGATCTTCCCGACCCAGGAATCCAACGGGACTCTCCTGTACCAGATGGGTTCTTTCAGCTGAGCCACCAGGGAAGCCCTGCAAGCCATTAGTGGAAGGTAATTCTAATTGCTATCAGACTTTAGGTCACCACATAATATCTTTATGATTTTGTTTCGGTCACATGCAGCTTAGGTTATTTTGCCCAATTCAAATAGACATATTTAAAAGGAAAAGTCATTATTGTAATAAATGTAACCCCCCAGCACTTGCTATAAATACAGGATAATCAAAAAATGTATACAGTAACAAAACTGATCTCTCACACAGCTAAAGGCCGATGACAGCTATCCTCTAATGATGAGGTGATTCTAAAAAGACTTTTTTTGCTTCTGGCATCAGTTGCTACCTTTCTCCCCTTTTCTGCTTTGCTTCAGCTGACTTGCTCACAACTAAAATTCAACATTCATTTACTTCCCCCATCCCCACCATGGAGTATGCCATTAAAATCATCTTTAACACAGATCTGAAACCTATATTACACTGTAAAGGTATAGTCTGCGAAACTCTCCCCATTGAATTTCTTTTCCTTCTAGAACCCTTGTTAGTTTTTAATACTTAACTTTATGGAATGCACTTATGTCTAGATACAACATATTTTTCAGCTAATATGCCTAGAAAAAATTTATATCTACCCTCTCAATTCTAAATGCAGCATTTACAATGTGCAGTGAAAAGACAATGGGCAGTAACAGCTATGAGTTACACTTCCAGTCACAAGAGGATTAACATTATGGATAGACCTTTTGAAAAGCATTCTGAGCACCAACTATGGGGATATGAAGCTAAGTGTTGGAGCCGAGAGGCAATACAGGGTCATACTCAACGTGAGCTTTCTTCTTGCCATTGTGACCGTGTCCTGAGTGGATTTCCACAGTATCTTTCATGTTGTAGCATTTGTTTTTACCTAATGCTGTTCAATGACTCCCCCAGGAAGTTAGCATTTTGCTAAAGAATGAAGAGTCAAAAGGGAAAAATAATTACAATAAAGGAAGAGCTGCTGCATAAAAAGCAATTCAACACAACTGCTACAGGGATGATCAGAAAGTGACGTTTTAAGCACTTTATATCCTACCAACAACATAGTCTGAGCCTTATACAGGTGGTTTGTTTTAGTTACATCTTAGGAAGGTGGCTGTGGATTTTGAGATGATGTGTAACACATTATAATTTTTACCACTTAGAGTAAGGGGAAATTGGCTCCCAGTTGCTGCTTGAATGCAGAATGCCTGATTTTCAGGAATGGGTGACTGATGACTGTAGTCAGATAGCTATCCGTCACTTATCTATCTACTATCTGTCTTCATCATCATTATCTGCCCTCATCTGTAAAAAATAACCCGAAGTAGCTGATAGCATAGAAAATATAAGGTTTGAAAAATTGAAATAAAGGAATACAAAAACAAAATCCTAAGGAGAAGAGGAAAATAAACAGCAAAAATGAAGAGGAGTGCAGCATCGCTGCCTATATCTGAATTTCCTAATAAGAAAAATAACAAAGTATAATTTTTGCCAACTTCCTGGATAGGAAAAGAAAATGCCAACTACAAAATTTTAAAATTTATTTTTCGTATAGACTTTTATACAGGGAATGATTTACAAAAAATTGTAACCTTTATATGACTTTTTATCATGAAGAACCAAAAGAGCAGCCAAGAGCATTCTGTCAAACCACAGCTCCACAGTGACAATTTAGTGAGTGTTTAAGAGGATATGGACTCATTTGAAAAATGATTGAATCTAAAGGTAGGAAGTAATGTAAAATTTTTTCTTTATTCCTTAAATTTTTTCTTCTCTTTCTCTCTCTCTCTACTATTTCTCAGAACCAAATTTGGGTACAAGTTGGTCATCAGATAATAGGATATTCTTACTTTTATGAAAGCAAAAATGCTGATATTTTATGTTAGTTGTTAGGACAAAAAGCTACTTTTAGGAAGTTAGACATTGTTGATTTCAGCTGCTCAGTCAAGTCCAACTTGTTGCCACCCCACTTCCCTATCCTTCACCATCTCCTGGAGTTTGCTAAGACATGTCCATTGAGTTGGTGATGCCATCAACCATTTCACGCTCTGTTGTCCTCTTCTCCTCCTGCCCTCTATCTTTCCCAGTATCAGGGGCTTTTAGAAAGAGTCAGTTCTTCACATTGGGTAGCCAAGCATTACAGCTTCAGCATCAGTCCTTCCGATGAATATTTGGGGTTGATTTCCTTTAGGATTGACTGGTTTGATCTCCTTGCTGTCCAGGGAACTCTCAAGAGTTTTCTTTAGCACCATAATTTGAAAGCATCAATTCTTTGACATTACTGGCACTTAACTGAGATTGAACCTTAATCCCAAACATTTTTCCTACATATCCTTCAAAAGAAGGTTTTCTCCTGAATGTCTCTTCCTATTGAACTTGAATAATACTGACATTTAGCTGACAATCAACAAATATCTTTTAATTAACTAATATATAAGAACCACTCCATTCTGAATGGGAAATGGTCCACTGTGCCTTCTTTAGCCAGTGGACTCACCTTAAGTCAATACTCAGTTGATTTGAAACTATTGTTTCAAAAAGAGACTGAAGTCTTCTTGACAACTTGGCTCCTCTGATATCTAAGATTGACCAAAGGTGAGAACAAAATTCATGATGAAGGAATTGATGAAAGGCCTGGATTATCTGCTGGTCACCATTGTACAGATGTGGACATATCCTGTACACTTAGAGTTGAAATGTTCATAAGTCCTGCCTTTGCCTTTAATTGTGGAGACAAACTGTATATGGGTTTTCCTGGTGGCTCAGCTGATAAAGAATCTGCCTGCAATGCGGGAGACCTGGGTTTGATCTCTGGCAGGGAAGATCCCCTGGAGAAGGGAAAGGCTACCCACTTCAGTATTCTGGCCTGGAGAATTCCATGGACTCTATAGTCCATGGGGTTGCAAAGAATCAGACACAACTGGGTGACTTTCACTTCACTATATATGATTGATCTCTATTTATATCAATTTTTGCTATATTCTAAATAAGTATCTCTGAGTTAGTCTTTGAGAGACTTATATTAAAAACGTAAATATACATAGTTATTTTAATCCATTTACTGAAGGAACTACAAGTATCTTCCAAAGCTAAGATCTATGAAGTGCTAAGTTAAATAGCAACAGTCTATTTATTGGAACTGTATTAAGCAATATCCCACATAAGCATTGAACAGCAACATTTTTTTCTCATGAAAGTGATGGTATGTGTGCTCTGTATTATTTCTCATCTAAGACAAATAAATGAAAAGCCACCCACCCCAAAGTCATCAGAGTTTCAGAAGGTGAATGTGTCATGTTCCTCTTGCCTAAGTGGAGCCAGAATCATGTCATGTCATTGAATCAGTTTAGACCAGGATTGGCATCCACCACCTACTCTGAGACTGCTCAGGAAGCCAAAAGTGGGAAGATGAGATAACATTGTGCTCCTATGAGGAAGCCAGCCTCCGAACAACAGGAAACCTCTGCCAACACGGCATGCACACACACACACACACACACACACACACACACATATACACACACACACATATATATCTGTATCAACAGCTACATGTATAGCTATATTCATCAGTCACTCAGTCGTGTCTGACTCTTTGAAACCCCAAAGACTGTAGCCCTCCAGGCTCCTCTGTCCATGGATTTCTCCAGACACGGATACTAGAATGGGTAGTCATTCCCTTCTCCAGGGGATCTTTCCAACCCAGGGATCAAAGCCAATTTTGCATTCCAGGCAAAGTTCTTTATCATCTGACCCCCGACTCCAGGATTCTTGCCTGGAGAATCCCAGGGATGACGGAGCCTGATAGGCTGCCGTCTATGGGGTCGCACAGAGTCAGACACGGCTGAAGTGACTCAGCAGCAGCAGCAGCAGCAGCAGGACAGAAGCCCCTGTAGCTACATATCTACACCTGCATTGTGCTAACAATTTGGAACTGGGATGGGATAAGACATCAGCAAAAACAACAACAGATAACTAGGAAATAACAGAAAGGATGGAGTGTAAGTCTGGAACATAAATAAGTGTTTTGACTCATTTCACTGGCTTGTTTGGGGCTGTGTACTAAGTTTAGGTAGTTCATTTGTCTAAAACCAAGATAAAAGTCCCCTTAATACACCTGACACTGAGCCAAAAGAATCGTTCTCCTTGGACCTAGTATAACAATACTGGGGGCAATTGCACCTCTGTCCCTTTATCTGAATAGTATAAGAGGGAGTAGACAAGGAAAACACAATCGCTTTCTTCCCTGGAGGCTGCCTTTTGGAGCCCTCCCCATTTTAAGTCTGCACCACATTTGCTGGACCTCCCTCTGCTCACAGTCCTCCCTATTCCCATATGGCTCTCTTTTCCCTGCAAACACTGAACCGTGTACCAATGGTCATCTGGACTCAGGCCAGAAGCATGATGAATCGCTGCCTAACTTGCCTACTGCTCTCTTCTCTTTCTATTTTCTCTAACATGTGCTCTTAACCTATCACTGAGAAGGAAAGAGGAG
>SJYW01034373.1:25748-55027 GCA_006410735.1 Raphicerus campestris | reverse complement strand
AGCATATTCAAAAGCAGAGACATTACTTTGCCGACTAAGGCCCGTCTAGTCAAGGCTATGGTTTTTCCTGTGGTCATGTATGGATGTGAGAGTTGGACTGTGAAGAAGGCTGAGCATCGAAGAATTGATGCTTTTGAACTGTGGTGTTGGAGAAGACTCTTGAGAGTCCGTTGGACAGCAAGGAGATCCAACCAGTCCGTTCTGAAGGAGATCAACCCTGGGATTTCTTTGGAAGGAATGATGCTAAAGCTGAAACTCCAGTACTTTGGCCACCTCATGTGAAGAGTTGACTCATTGGAAAAGACTCTGATGCTGGGAGGGATTGGGGGCAGGAGGAGAAGGGGATGACCGAGGATGAGATGGCAGGATGGCATCACAGACTCGATGGACGTGAGACTGAGTGAACTCCGAGAGATGGTAATGAACAGGGAGGCCCGGCGTGCTGAGATTCATGGAGTCTCAAAGAGTTGGACAGGACTGAACAACTGAACTGAACTGAGTTAAACTACAGCCTGAGACTGGATATTTGTCGTTTTTAGTGAATTATTAGTAATACTTTTAAGATGTGGTTATGTTTTTTAAATTTATGTTTTAGAAATATACACTGAGATGTTTATAGGTGAAATGATCTGGATGTCTTGGATTTGATTCAAAATTAATCAGTATTGGGGGAAAATAGATGAAACAAGACTAGCCTTATTGATAATTATCAAAACTGGGTGATGCAGGCATAGGAGCTCTTTATACTATCCCTTCTACTTCTGTTCATGTTTGAATTTTTCCATAACAAAAAGTTAACTTAGAAAAAAAATACTATCACTGAAGCATTGGGATAATGACCATAGGTTCTGGAATCAAAATGAGGGAGATTTCAGTTCCAGATTACCAGTTACTGCCTCTCCAATTATAGAATACATGTAAAGTAGCTTCCTCATAGGGCTATAAAAGTTAAGTGAGTTAATACTTGCAGAACCCTTATAACAACCCCAGCATATTTGTAATCACTCAAATTTTGCCTAATATATTATTGCCATGATTGTCATTATTTGAAAAGCTGTCTTATCTCAGGGCTTTCTGTTCCTTCACATCTACTGTAACAGTTAAAAAAGAAATATGAAATGAATAAAAGATGTGAATACTATGATCTTAGGTTTTGAGATAGAAGGAGTACTCACTGAAGTTTTTATAAGACATGCAGGAAAGAAGTCATAAAGCTTGACTGCTGACTGCAAAAAGGAAAAGAAAAGAAATGCTTTTGATTATAAAGATGAATCTTTACCAAAATCAGAGCAGTCTTATATCTTACACTCAGCTGAGAAGTGGGCACCACAGGTGGCTTTGGCCTGAACTGGATGTGTGGTCTGTCACAGCCATCAGATTTCATTCATTCGTTCATTGCCAAAGGAATTGTTTGGTGTTGACTCCCTTGGCTTCTCTTCTCCTTCTGTGTTAGTCTTAATTCCTTAGTTCTTCCATCAGCTGTTTTTCTTGTCTTTTTTTCATGGAACAGACAAACATAGACCACGTTCAATAAAAAGGTCAAGAGACCCACTGCTTTGCAGAAAACTTTGGTAAGGGGTGGGGTGGGTGGTTGTTCTGTCCCTAAGTTGTGTTTAACTCTTTGCAACCCCATGGACCATACCCACCAGGCTCTTCTGAACGTGAGGGGGTGGGTAGGCAGCAGTATTTAGCCAGTACCCGTTTTAAACATTGCTAAGTGTATGGATGCAAAAACAAAAAACTTGTGTTTTACATTGCTAAGGTAGAGGTCCTTATTAGTTCACATATACATTATTAAGTGCAAAACAGTTCAATAATTCTATCATACAAGCCAAAGTCTTTAGACTATCATGAGTCCATATCCAGAGCGCTTGTCCGGGGTGCCTCTGGCTATCACCCTCACCCACACATTGTAACTGGTCCAACCTCTCCTCGACCTCTTTCATCACCACCCCAGTGTGCTCCAGATAAGATCCCCCTACTTCAAGCTCTTTGTCCTCATTTTTCCTCCACCTCAAAAGCTGACATCTTAGGTATTGCTATGGCTTGATTCCTTAATGTCTGATCAGATAACAACCTTCTCGGGGTGGCCTCACCTGACAACTAATACAATAAACCACCACCTGAATCCACATTCATTATCTCTTTTCTCTGTTTTACTCTTCTACCCAGCATTTATCATCTTTTAACACATTATGTAATTTAGTTACTTACTTAGAAAATGATGATGTTCTCCCCAGCCCATGAAGGCCTGTATTTCTGACTGTTTTCATCTTTTATGGATTGCCAATGCCTAGAGCACTAGCCGACACATGTGCTAAGTCGCTTCAGTCACGTCTGCCTCTTTGCAGCTCTAGGGACTGTAGCCCGCCAGGCTCTTCTGTCCATGGGATTCTCCAGGCAAGAATACTGGAGTGGGTTGCCATTTCCTTCTCCAGGGGATCTTCCCGACCCGGGGATCAAACCTGCGTCTCTCATGTCTTTTGCATTGGCAGGCAGGTTACCTGGCCCAAAGTTAGTGTTAAATAGACACTGCTTTTTTGTTTTATTTGACTCTACAAGGTCTTAGTTACAGCACAAGAGATCTTTGTGGCTGCACTGGGCCCTTAGTTGTGGCACGTGGGATCTAGTTCCCTGACCAGGGATTGAACGCAGGCCCCTTGCAGTGAGAGCATGGGATCTTATCCAGTGGACCACCAGGGAAATCCCTAAGTAAACACTGTTTAATTGAATGAATGATAATGAATAAATGAACCAGGGAAAGAAGTTCTGAAAGAACTGTAAAGCTTGTCATCACCAAATGTGTCGCTCGTTCATTTTTAACTGGCAAAGTTCATTTCCCTCTTCTGCCTACCTAGGGTCGGTCTCCCGAGTCTCAGGCTGAGGATCTGATTTACCCGACAGTCAGAGCAGGGATGTGCATCCCCTTTCTAAGAGAGCTGCCATGTCACTGTGTCACCATCTCCTACAACCCGAAACATGAGCTCATCTTCTCAATTCAGTAAATCCTAGTTTTCCACATGTGGGGGCTGCAGAGTGTTATAAGGTTCCAGAGCTTAACCAGGGAGAGTTTTAAGATCCATGCTTGGATTTAATGCCTTGACTGGTTAGTAAATGTTTAGAAAAAGACTTACCTGGAATAATAAAATATCCACTTAGAATTTTTTTTTAATACATTCAGGAACTTCCCTGGTGGTCCAGTGGTTAAGACTTCACCTTCCAGTACAGGGGGTGCTAGTTAAACCCGTGGTCAGGGAGCTAAGCCTCCACATGGCTTGTGGCTATAAAACCAAAATATTTTAAAAATAATAATATTGTAGCAAATTCAATAAAGACTTTAAAAATGATCCACATCCAAGAAAAAAAATCTTAAAAAAAAAAAAAAGGCTATACAAAATACATTCAAAAGAAGACAATTTGGAGAATTCCCTGGCAGTCCGGTGAGTAGGACTCCACTCTTTCACTGCCAAGAGCGCAGGTTCAATCCCTGGTAGGGGAACTGAAGTCCCACAAGCCAAGGGACATGGCCAAAAAAAAAATTTTTTTTTCGAAAGAAGAAGACAATTTTGTTAATCTAAGTATATAGAGGCAACTGAAACTGCTAACAAAGTATTACCGACAGGAGGAATTCTTAGCTTTGTTTCTTTGAACACACAGAGTTTATTTATTACAAAAGCATTTATTTGCGTTAACTATTTGAATGTACTGTTAAAGGAAGAAAAGAAAGCTATACTTTCTTAACAATGTTCAACATTTAAAAAATTATTTAGCAGTTTTAAAATTATGTATCAATTTATTTAGGAAATATTTTTTTCTAAAAGAGTAGGAAGGGGTTTGGAGCTCACCTCACTTCCACCTGTCCCCCACACTTGTTGACACCCCAAGTTCACACAGTTGTCTAACAGCCATTCAGTGATTTTTGTAAAGTAATGCTTGGCATATAAAGTGAAATGTCAGAAGCACAGTATTACCCTTGAACTCTTCCCTTCATCAATGTTCTTCCTTAACAGTAAGTTGGAATCTACGAGTCTTGCATTTTATAACAGAGCATCCTCTTAAAAGATTCTACATGGGACATTTAGGATGGATTACAATTTATATCAATTTCCCCCTCGTAAGAAGAAAACTCTCTCAGAATAAGATTTGTCAGAAGGTGACAGCTGTTTTTTGTTGGACGCAGATTTAGGTAAACAGTTAAGACAGTGGAGCTTTTACTAAGATGATTTAATAAAGCTCATTAATGTGGCTGATTTACATAGCTGACCTGAATAGAATATGAAATTCATCTCTCTGCTGCAGTAGGGTGTCATCAAAATATACTGATGTATTAAATGCCCTGCCGATGTTAAATTTTAATCCTGAATGTAATCAACCTTGTTAAGACAAAAGACCACACAAAGGGAGAAATATTGGGAATACTGGAAATAGTTCACATGTATTTTCCTTTGTTTTAAAATCATATAAAATGCTCAGTCCCCTCAGGAAAGTATTCCCACCATTATGGAAACAAGACAAAAAACAAAACCCATGAGTTATTTTCGAGATTATAGATCAAAGCTATTAGATCAATCAATACAAAAGCCAATGAGTGGTCAGAGACACGCTTAAGCTCTCAGCACCCCCTTGTCTCGCTCAGCTACATCCACAGCCATGAGTCAGCAAGAAAGCGTTTGACCCAGCAAAACTCACCCTCATGTCTGAATTGTGAGTCACACGATTCTGAGCCTCAGAGAACAAGCCACTTGGATGGTTTCTATTTTCTAGTTTCACACTCAGGGCTCTCACTCTTCACCACACAGTGGGTGGGTATCATACAGTCTATTTGCCAAGTATGTGATTTTGCACATATTAAGAACCCGTAGTACCCCTTCAGCTTTAGGCTAGAGGAAAGAGAGAGGGACTCAATTTTACATTTGATCCCAGTAGTTCCTAACAGTTCCTGACATAGCCTTGGCTGTGAAACCTGTAAAAATTAAGCTATGAATAATAATAATAAAAACAACTGGTAGCAACTATGGTTTACTTGAATAGTAATGAGAAGCATTCAAAGTGTTTTCTGAACACACAAGTCCCTTCATCCTATCAACTGGCCTATGCAGATTACTACTCCCTGTTGAAGAGATGAGGAATTGGAGGCAGACGGGATCCCAGGCAAAGTCACATGCTAATCAGTGGGCAGCAGGGAGCTGAACTTGAGGACTGGCTGGAGCCTGCACTCACTGTATCATGATGCCTTTTCCGTACTGNAATAGTTCCTAACAGTTCCTGACATAGCCTTGGCTGTGAAACCTGTAAAAATTAAGCTATGAAGAATAATAATAAAAACAACTGGTAGCAACTATGGTTTACTTGAATAGTAATGAGAAGCATTCAAGTGTTTCCTGAACACCAAGTCCCTTCATCCTATCAACTGGCCTGTGCAGATTACTACTCCCTGTTGAAGAGATGAGGAATTGGAGGCAGACAGGACCCCAGGCAAAGTCACATGCTAATCAATGGGCAGCAGGGAGCTGAACTTGAGGACTGGCTGGAGCCTGCACTCACTGTATCATGATGCCTTTTCCGTACTGGCAATATTAGCAATAGTGGAAGATTATGCCAAATGTAACAAAGTACAAGAGCAGGGGATATGAAGTCAGCCTCATGGGTTCAGGTTAAAGCTGTTTACTGAATGAATAGTGTCAGCTAAAGCAAACATTTAATTTCTCTTAAGCCTTGATTTCCCCAAATGTAAGATGGATTTGGGTGTCCTGGATGGCTCGGTGGGTCAAGAATCTGCCTGCAATATGGGAGTCACAGGAGACACAGTTTTGATCCCTGGGTTGGGAAGATCCCCTGGAGGAGGAAATGGCAACCCACTCCAGTGTTTTTGCCTAAAAATATCCCATGGACAGAGGAGCCTGGTGGGCTACGGTCCAAAGGGTCTCAGAGAATCGGACACAACTGAGCAACTCACCACCCAAGATGGATTTAATAAAACAGGACCAGATAACAGGGTTACCTTCCCTGAGTTCCCTTGGTCACCTATCTGTGGTTGCTTTCTCTCTATTCAGCTCTGTGTCCCTAGGACCCCCAGGTTCCTCCTTCTCTTTGTTGTATGTAGGGTTGTGACGCTCAACTCATTCTACAACGAAAACCTGTGAGGTGCTTGGGAGAACCTGTAAATGGTCAACGTTGTGCTGTGCACACTATCATGGACACTCAAAACTAGCCAACTAGTAAGGGTGAGAAAGTTTTAAATCATATAGAGAAGAACTGTTTGTAGAGCGTGTTCTTCTGTAGACTAATGTTTCCCAAAGTGCATTCTTGACATTGATAGGAGCTATGAAAAATAAATAAGCTCGGACATAAACAAAATTAAACAAATTTATTTCTTGCAGGACTTCTCAGAGCCTTTAATATGCTAACACACTGTGTGAGTCTCCAAGTGGGCAACACAGCATGCTGCTGCTGCTGCTGCTGCTGCTGCTGCTAAGTCACTCCAGTCGTGTCCAACTCTGTGCGACCCCACAGACCGCAGCCCACCAGGCTCCCCCGTCCATGGAATTCTCCAGGCAAGAACACTGGAGTGCAGTGTTTCCCAAACAAATCTAAAAATTTAAACAGATCTGAAAATCATTTTTTATTTCTCCAGATCATCATGCAAGACCAGTACGTAGCAGGAAAAAAATGGGGAAAGTTTTGGGCTCTGATGGCACCAACAAATAAATGTAGAACTCAATGCTTGGGATTGTTTTCGGTGACTTAGGAAGTGAAGGAGGGAGACCAGCTCCATACTACTGATTCCTTTGTAAAGCTGGAACTCGAACCTTCTGAGGAAGCTGCAGCCTGGCCCAGATTGTACAACAGGACTAGATTGTTCCTAGAACTCTAGAAGTTAAAGCTGATTCATGGATTTATTTGATCAGTCTCCTGGGAGACAGAAACCCTAGTTACTAGTCCTTAGGCTATTCAGAGCAGTGGAGAGAAGTCTCAGTTGTAGATGTATATGGGTCAGGGGTTTGAGAAAGATATGAAAAAATACTGAAAGCATTTACAGAAGACTAGAAAAAAGTCCGAGGAGAATCACAAAGATTATCTAAAAGTGGCAAATCTGTGACCAGCCCCACTGGCATCTACCACTCCAATCTTAATCTAAAGATGTTAACTGGACAGACATGTACAGTTGAGCAGGATGTGTACTGCCTAACTCCAGCAGAGCATGTACCTTATGAATGGTGACTGCAGAATGCAGTCACCTGAATAACACCCTGAAAATTTTCCATGCATGACCTCTCTGGTCATATACAGTGGTCCTGGACATTTACCTCAGGGACTAAGTAAACTAACTGAAAATGTGCACTTATAAAATACTTGTTTGATTTGTCAAGCTGTATATGGTTTGTCCACTAAGCAGAATTCTTAAAGTCGAGGAGCAGTAAAATCAAACAGGCCATCCAAGTAGCTAAAAACATGTAAGATATGAAATCAGAATACCATAAAGAAAGGATTTAAGTAATTTAATTATGCATTTTAAAATTAAACCTCTGTGTTTTCTTCAGAACATTCAGGAAGTTCTCTGTATTTCCATGTTTCCAAAACAATCCTTTTCCCCTTTATTTTCCTCTTCATGAACAAGAGAACTCACCAAAATTTCACTTGCCACCTCTCTGCTAAAACATGGCAATTGAGTCTGAATCTTTGCACAGGTTTCAGGATTAGACTATGTCTAGTGTTTGTGCCACTGAAGGGCCTAACTTTTACACAAAATCTGGTTTCACCAGCCACCTAGATTCTTTAGAGATTCAGGATGAAGCCTTCATCCTCCGGTGCCTCAGTTTCTCTACTTGTAAAATGAACATAAAGAAAGTGGCCTCCCAGATTGAATACCATTATGAAGTGATGTTATTGTAAAGCACTTTTCAAAAGAGAGTATGTGAGTGCTTAATAATAATCTTTCCACTATTGAAGACATAAAGATAAATTAGCCCATTTTTCCTCCTCTGAGAACAATGATAAAATTCATATTGGGGTGTCAGTTAGTTTAATTAGGGCAACGAGTACTTATTAGTTGATTCCGTATGAAAAACACATTCTAATTGCCCATTTGGTGAAGCTTAACATTTCTAGAAGGTCGGAAATTTTTTGTTTTGCTGTTTTTAATATTAAGAAATCCTTTCAAAGGGAAATGTTGATATCCAACCAAAAGGCAATTTCTTCATTATCCTTAAACACGAAATCTTGAGAATGCAGAGTTTTTTAAAGTGTGGTGCAAATTATTAGCTCAGCAATGTTATGTAACTCCAAGTATATATAAAGCAAAGTTATAAGTGCTTAATTATGTTAAAAATAGCTTTAAGATTAAAATAGATTAAAAATATCATCTGTGCTTCTTAGTCAGGGATCCAGCAAATGGAGAACTTTTGAAATTACTTTTGGAACACGACAGTTAACGTGTGATGAGAGCTTATGAAGGAAGTCTTTGTGTTTTTGTAGCAGAGCTTGTGGTTTTGAAAGCTGAGAGCCTAGGTTAGCCAAAATGTCATATGTATGTGGATAGTTTTCTGTTCATTGATAGCAAATTTCTCCTGTCGATTTATACAAACGTGCATTACTATAACTAAACATAACTTAAACCATCCCACACAACTGTGAATTTTGAAAAGTTATTTATTTTGAGACCACAGTCAGTATTTAAACTTCTAAGTGGAGGAGTTGCAGACCAGTTTCTGGTACAAGAAGGATTTCTGGCTGTTATAATTCAGCCAGTTAGATGTCTGGAATTTTTGTGTATTGAGAAGATCATAGGGAAAGGCCTGGGGAGAGAGGCAGGGAATTCGGGTCCAAGTAGTCTATAGTATTCAGTTCAGTTCCGTCAGTCAGTCGTGTCTGACTCTTTGCAACCCTATGAACTGCAGCACGCCAGGCCTCCCTGTCCATCACCAACTCCTGGAGTCCACCCAAACCCACGTCCATTGATAGACTATGCTATACCCAGAGTATAGTCTGACCCTCTGTGATAATCCTCACTGAAATTTTGAGGAAGTACAAACTTCTAGAGGGTTTGTGCTTTAATAAAAGCCACGCATTGTGTTTCTGTTTCTTCGCCTTCAAATAAGGGGCTAGAATCTAGATGCAGAGTAAGATATCTTTGAGCCCTAGGCTCCACGATTGTAATCTCACGACAATCGCCTCAGGACTGCGCTGCTTTGCAAAATAAAATAATTACATTTGTAAGTGATAGGGCTTGTTGGATAGGCTGGCCCTCTGATGGGCTAGGGGCACAGAGAGGGAACGCGAGGGCTTCAGCTCAGGTGGAGAGGTACAAGGAGGCAGGCAAAGCCGTGGCCCAAATTGCAGAGTCGAAAAGGAACCGTTCTCGTTTTGTTTGGCTGAAGAAAAGAGACCGGCTTAAGAGAGTTCAGGATTATGACTCAGTGAATATTTAACTATGGTGATTTCTTCCTTTCTTGTCAAGCCTTTTCAATGCAGAGGTCTATAAAGCATTGGGATTGAAAGGTTTTAAGATTTTAGAGAAAGAACACAGTGACATGAGGCCAGAATGATGCGAGGTGATGACATCGGCATCAGAATCCTGTTGCTAAGGTGAACCTGTTTTTCTCTCTGATTCAGAGGGAAGGCTAAATAATTGCCCATTTCTGGTTAAAAAAAGGAAAAAAAGAAAAAAAAAATCTCTCTATGGCATGATCCCTTTCCTGTAGCCGATAAAACAAAGCCAGCCGCTTTCTCTTTGGACAAATTTTTTTTTTTGAACAAAGATAAAATTTTTATTACAAAACATGCCACATGGGTTTCGAAGAAAATTCACGACACTTTATATAAGTTTGAAATTTTAATGATCGAGAATATACAGTGAGATCTCAATGGATTATCTGCATGAGATGATGATTTGATGAATCAGCCTAAATTTAGTGAAAAGGGAGACAGGGAAACATTTGGAAGCCAAAAGAAAGATCTGTTCCCCTTCTGATGGTCGACAGAGGGAAGGCATCGAGGGGAGTCCTGGGTTGGGAGTCAGAGAGACAGAAGCCAGTGGACTGAACTGAACTGAGTAATGGATTATGCCATTAGTAAGGAGGGAACAGGGGATACAGCAGGAAAGCTTTTGCCTGCCAGTGAAGGAGACACAGGAAACATGAGTGCGATCCCTGGTTGGGAAGATCCCATGGAGGAGGCAACCCCCTCCAGTATTCTTGGCTGAAAAATCCCATGGATAGAGGAGCCCGGCGGGCTACAGTCCACGGGGTCACAAAGACTTGGACACAACCGAGCAACTCAGCAACAGAAACAGCAATGGAGAGAACAGGACAGAGCTGAGAAAAACTATGAAGAAACAAGTGGTGGGATTCACTGACAAACTGGAGGCCAGAGCACAGAAGTCCCTCCCACGGGAAGACCTTCCAGAGTTCTCTCTGGAGTTTGCATCTTCGGCTTGGAACAGGCTCCTCCAGCAGCCCATGACACACTGCCTCACCTCCGCAAATGTCAGCTCAAAGGGCACTGTGTCAAGGAGGCCTGTCCTGCCAACTCATTGTAAGGTTGCCCGGTACCGCGTCCTACTTTTCCTTCTTTTCTTTTTTAAACACTTGACACCTTCTAATTTACTGTATGATTTTTTTCTCTGTTACACTTAGAGCCAGCATGCACTAGGGGCAAAGAAAATGGACTCTGAAGCCAGCCTGCTTGGGGTAGCTGGGCTCCACTGGTGAGTAGCTGTGTGGCCCCAGAAAGGTTCCTTCACCGCGCAGGTGACTTTCCTCCTCTGTAAAATAAGGCTGGGATAGTAATGGCATGTATTTCATAGTGCTGTACACAACACATAGTAATTACTATGGAAATATTTAATAAATTGTCTCCACCCCTTTGGAGGGCTTCCCAGGTGGTGCTAGTGGTAAAAAATTTACCTGCCAACGAAAGGAGACATAAGAAATGTGGGTTCAATCCCTGGGTCAGGAAGATCCCCTGGTGAAGGGCATGGCAACCCACTCCAGTATTCTTGCCTGGGGAATCCCATGGACAGAGCAGCCTGGCAGGCTGCAGTCCATAGGATGGCTCAGAGTCAAACATGATTAAGTGACTTCTCATGCAGCACGGACCCTCTTTGAAACCCCCAAGGCTATGGGAACTCCCGAGAAGCACTTGTCATGAATGTTATTTGATGGAGGGAAGAGATGTGTAACTCATTTTCTAGAACCTGGTGTTTTCACTGAAACACAGAATTTAAATGCAGTTATGATTTGGAAGGATATTTCTGCACATAGGTCACTATAGAACCACCAAGGACCCTCTGCTGGCCAGAAAAACCTGGGAAAATGTTCTCCAAGGTTTGAACAAGAGGGACAGCTGGGAGCGCATGGTTTATCCAAGATGTCCCAGAGCCACAGGGACATCCAGGTAATGTGGTCCCAAGAAAAGAGCAGCAAGTTAGCCCTGGGGACATGTTGGTCTCAGGTTGGTCACAAGTTGTTAGCAAAGTTGAGGACCTCCATAGAGTAGGAAGATCTGGCATCAGTTAAAAGATGTTGGGGATTCCCTGGTGACTCAGTCCACAGAGAATCCAACTGCCAATGCAGGAGATGCAGGTTCGATTCCCAAGTCAGGAAGATCCCCTGGAGGAGGAAATGGCAACCCACTCCAGTATTCTTACCCGAGAAATCCTATGGACAGAGGAGCCTGGCAGGCTACAGTGCATGGGGTCTCAAAGAGTCAGACATGACATTGTTGAGAGGCACAAAGTTTCACCCTCAGTCACTGGTCTTGACTCAACCCTGGTTTTCACTAATGACCCTTGGAAGGCCCCCAGGAAGTGCTACTCCAACTTTGCTGGTTGCGTCTCAAGCACAATTTCCTACTCGCATTTCAGGCCTCTCATATTTTATTCATTTATCTAATGGATATTTATCATGAGTCCCATGTCAAGTACTGTGATAGGCACTTGGACTATACTGATGAACAAAACTGGAAAAGCTCCCTGCCCATGGGTGCTTACATCCTGAGTGGAGGAAATGGACAATAAACAATAAATATCAAGTAGATTCTATATTACGGCGAAAGGTGGCAGGTGCTGTGGAAAAGAAAGTTAAATAGAACCAAGTAANAGTCAGTATTTAAACTTCTAAGTGGAGGAGTTGCAGACCAGTTTCTGGTACAAGAAGGATTTCTGGCTGTTATAATTCAGCCAGTTAGATGTCTGGAATTTTTGTGTATTGAGAAGATCATAGGGAAAGGCCTGGGGAGAGAGGCAGGGAATTCGGGTCCAAGTAGTCTATAGTATTCAGTTCAGTTCCGTCAGTCAGTCGTGTCTGACTCTTTGCAACCCTATGAACTGCAGCACGCCAGGCCTCCCTGTCCATCACCAACTCCTGGAGTCCACCCAAACCCACGTCCATTGATAGACTATGCTATACCCAGAGTATAGTCTGACCCTCTGTGATAATCCTCACTGAAATTTTGAGGAAGTACAAACTTCTAGAGGGTTTGTGCTTTAATAAAAGCCATGCATTGTGTTTCTGTTTCTTCGCCTTCAAATAAGGGGCTAGAATCTAGATGCAGAGTAAGATATCTTTGAGCCCTAGGCTCCACGATTGTAATCTCATGACAATCGCCTCAGGACTGCGCTGCTTTGCAAAATAAAATAATTACATTTGTAAGTGATAGGGCTTGTTGGATAGGCTGGCCCTCTGATGGGCTAGGGGCACAGAGAGGGAACGCGAGGGCTTCAGCTCAGGTGGAGAGGTACAAGGAGGCAGGCAAAGCCGTGGCCCAAATTGCAGAGTCGAAAAGGAACCGTTCTCGTTTTGTTTGGCTGAAGAAAAGAGACCGGCTTAAGAGAGTTCAGGATTATGATTCAGTGAATATTTAACTATGGTGATTTCTTCCTTTCTTGTCAAGCCTTTTCAATGCAGAGGTCTATAAAGCATTGGGATTTAAAGGTTTTAAGATTTTAGAGAAAGAACACAGTGACATGAGGCCAGAATGATGCGAGGTGATGACATCGGCATCAGAATCCTGTTGCTAAGGTGAACCTGTTTTTCTCTCTGATTCAGAGGGAAGGCTAAATAATTGCCCATTTCTGGTTAAAAAAAAGGAAAAAAAGAAAAAAAAAATCTCTCTATGGCATGATCCCTTTCCTGTAGCCGATAAAACAAAGCCAGCCGCTTTCTCTTTGGACAAATTATTTTTTTTGAACAAAGATAAAATTTTTATTACAAAACATGCCACATGGGTTTCGAAGAAAATTCACGACACTTTATATAAGTTTGAAATTTTAATGATCGAGAATATACAGTGAGATCTCAATGGATTATCTGCATGAGATGATGATTTGATGAATCAGCCTAAATTTAGTGAAAAGGGAGACAGGGAAACATTTGGAAGCCAAAAGAAAGATCTGTTCCCCTTCTGATGGTCGACAGAGGGAAGGCAGCGAGGGGAGTCCTGGGTTGGGAGTCAGAGAGACAGAAGCCAGTGGACTGAACTGAACTGAATAATGGATTATGCCATTAGTAAGGAGGGAACAGGGGATACAGCAGGAAAGCTTTTGCCTGCCAGTGAAGGAGACACAGGAAACATGAGTGCGATCCCTGGTTGGGAAGATCCCATGGAGGAGGCAACCCCCTCCAGTATTCTTGGCTGAAAAATCCCATGGATAGAGGAGCCCGGCGGGCTACAGTCCACAGGTCACAAAGACTTGGACACAACCGAGCGACTCAGCAACAGAAACAGCAATGGAGAGAACAGGACAGAGCTGAGAAAAACTATGAAGAAACAAGTGGTGGGATTCACTGACAAACTGGAGGCCAGAGCACAGAAGTCCCTCCCACGGGAAGGCCTTCCAGAGTTCTCTCTGGAGTTTGCATCTTCGGCTTGGAACAGGCTCCTCCAGCAGCCCATGACACACTGCCTCACCTCCGCAAATGTCAGCTCAAAGGGCACTGTGTCAAGGAGGCCTGTCCTGCCAACTCATTGTAAGGTTGCCCGGTACCGCGTCCTACTTTTCCTTCTTTTCTCTTTTAAACACTTGACACCTTCTAATTTACTGTATGATTTTTTTCTCTGTTACACTTAGAGCCAGCATGCACTAGGGGCAAAGAAAATGGACTCTGAAGCCAGCCTGCTTGGGGTAGCTGGGCTCCACTGGTGAGTAGCTGTGTGGCCCCAGAAAGGTTCCTTCACCGCGCGGGTGACTTTCCTCCTCTGTAAAATAAGGCTGGGATAGTAATGGCATGTATTTCATAGTGCTGTACACAACACATAGTAATTACTATGGAAATATTTAATAAATTGTCTCCACCCCTTTGGAGGGCTTCCCAGGTGGTGCTAGTGGTAAAAAATTTACCTGCCAACGAAAGGAGACATAAGAAATGTGGGTTCAATCCCTGGGTCAGGAAGATCCCCTGGTGAAGGGCATGGCAACCCACTCCAGTATTCTTGCCTGGGGAATCCCATGGACAGAGCAGCCTGGCAGGCTGCAGTCCATAGGATGGCTCAGAGTCAAACATGATTAAGTGACTTCTCATGCAGCACGGACCCTCTTTGAAACCCCCAAGGCTATGGGAACTCCCGAGAAGCACTTGTCATGAATGTTATTTGATGGAGGGAAGAGATGTGTAACTCATTTTCTAGAACCTGGTGTTTTCACTGAAACACAGAATTTAGATGCAGTTATGATTTGGAAGGATATTTCTGCACATAGGTCACTATAGAACCACCAAGGACCCTCTGCTGGCCAGAAAAACCTGGGAAAATGTTCTCCAAGGTTTGAACAAGAGGGACAGCTGGGAGCGCATGGTTTATCCAAGATGTCCCAGAGCCACAGGGACATCCAGGTAATGTGGTCCCAAGAAAAGAGCAGCAAGTTAGCCCTGGGGACATGTTGGTCTCAGGTTGGTCACAAGTTGTTAGCAAAGTTGAGGACCTCCATAGAGTAGGAAGATCTGGCATCAGTTAAAAGATGTTGGGGATTCCCTGGTGACTCAGTCCACAGAGAATCCAACTGCCAATGCAGGAGATGCAGGTTCGATTCCCAAGTCAGGAAGATCCCCTGGAGGAGGAAATGGCAACCCACTCCAGTATTCTTACCCGAGAAATCCTATGGACAGAGGAGCCTGGCAGGCTACAGTCCATGGGGTCTCAAAGAGTCAGACATGACATTGTTGAGAGGCACAAAGTTTCACCCTCAGTCACTGGTCTTGACTCAACCCTGGTTTTCACTAATGACCCTTGGAAGGCCCCCAGGAAGTGCTACTCCAACTTTGCTGGTTGCGTCTCAAGCACAATTTCCTACTCGCATTTCAGGCCTCTCATATTTTATTCATTTATCTAATGGATATTTATCATGAGTCCCATGTCAAGTACTGTGATAGGCACTTGGACTATACTGATGAACAAAACTGGAAAAGCTCCCTGCCCATGGGTGCTTACATCCTGAGTGGAGGAAATGGACAATAAACAATAAATATCAAGTAGATTCTATATTACGGCGAAAGGTGGCAGGTGCTGTGGAAAAGAAAGTTAAATAGAACCAAGTAAGTAGGTGTCCTTCCATCTAGTTTTCATTAAACCCCAGTCCAGCTTGATTCCTCACTCAGAAGATGGGCAGGAGTAATGGCTGGGAAATTATTTCAGGTAACCCAATAGGGGAGCCTGCCAGTCCCCTCTGGAATTTCAGGTCCAGAGGATTCTTCTCTCTGTCAGACACACCACTTGGCTACAAGAAGGCAGAGACAAGGTCTAAGAATACTCACCCTCTCTTCTAAGTGAAGGGCCAAGTTATGGTGGACACAACAGGAAATGGAAGAAAAGCATGGTGATCTCATAGCTGGCCTAGAAGAACCATGGGGATGAGCTGCAAAAGACGTGTGTGGTCTCAACGAAGAGAGATTATAGGAAAAAGACTCATTGTTTCTTCCTCTTTGCATTTGTTTTCAGAATTCATCGTTTTGAAAGGCAACTGGTCACTATCAAGTTCTTCCTGTGAACATCAGCATCCTCTTTGATCCAAAGCATTATTCTCCCTTTGACCCACAAGCAGCTGCAATTCTGAGGACCATAAGGTTCACCCACTTCTTAGAAGTTTGTTTTTAAAGCCCTCAGTTTTAGGGATGGACATGTCCTGACCTTGTCTCTGCAACTGTAAATGTCCTTGAACCTCAGGACAAGCCTGATACAGCTGTTAACACCAGAAGGAAAAAAAAAAAAATGGGGATAGGTGATGTTGGCCAACCTATCTCAACTCTTGCTTTAGTGCCATGGCTCCCAAACTGAGCCATGAGTCACCCTGGGAGATTGCAGTGAACACAGGGGCTTCCATGGATATTTCATATTTCCAGGGGAAACATAGACATATTTAACATTTGTCAAACACTCTGCAAACTATTAATTCAAGGTAATTCAATTCCAATATTAGACTCACACTCCATTCCTTTCAATGCTATTATATATCTTTGCAAAGTTAGACTTTTAGCAGTTGCTAAGAAGAAAAGCAAGTGCCACACAGAAGTCAATACGGAGCAGGAAACCAGAGCAGTGCTTTCAATCTCATTGCAAGCTTTGAGAACTGTAGGTAGTACCCACTGGGCACTCACATTTCATTAATAAATAATTAGGGTTATTCAAGGATGAAATAAAAATATTGTTTTTTATTTCAAACTTTTTTTAGTAACTTTTCAGTCAGCTACAAATTTGTGAAAACCTAAACACTAAGTTGTTAGGACCTAGTTAATAAATAGAACAATCAGATATTTCTTTGGCCCAGGGGCACAGTGAAAAAAATACTGCCACAAACAAAGGTTGGAAATCTCTAGTCCGTAACCACATGGACTCCTCAATGAAATCTTGCTAGAATACTAGAAATTAAAGATGATGATAATAATAGCAGTAGTAATAAGAGTTGTATTAAACATATATGAAGCATTTATGTGCAATGTTCTATGCAAAGGATTTCTCAGACAGTATTTCATTTACATGCTTTAGGCAATTCATGTTTTTTAACCCAGAAGTGTTAGTTTTAATTTTTCCTGGAGTCTACTGCCCCTGGACCTACAGAGAAAATGTAGGAACCAGTTGAATTTTTTGTAATAAATTTAACTGAAAATACTATATCTTTTTGCTAACAATTATAAAATGAAGTTTCTATTTCCTGCTGCATTTTTAACAACCTGCATATTAAAAAAAAAACCTATCCATTTCTCCTAATTATGCAACTTTTCTCCAGATTCACAAATAAAAATCCATCAACCAAAATTAATTCAGCACTACATCATGCTAGGTGGTATAGAGGATACAACAGGACTTAAATGCATGGTCTGTGTCCTCAAAGGACTTCCAATAGGATTTATACATAAAAATGTGCTTAGTCACTCTATTGTGTCCAACTCTTTGTGACCCCGTGGACTGTAGCCCTCTGGGCTGCTTTGTCCATGGATTCTCCAAGCAAGAATACTGGAATGGGTTCCCAGACCCTCCTCCAAGGGATTTTCCCAATCCAGGGATTGAACCCAGGTCTCCTGCATTGCAGGAGAATGTAACCATCTGAGCCACCAGAGAAGCCTGTGAATACTGGATTGGGTAGCCTACCAGAGGAAAATAAAAACCATATCTACTAAAGGACTAAGTAGGGAAGTATAGAGTAGAAATATTACATTGAGAGAGGCATGTGCCCTGAGGTTGAATTGTCATGGACCTGGTCCATCTGCAAGTTGTCGTCCTGTCTCATTTCTCTCTTGCTGTAAACAAACTTCTCCTTTCTAGCCATCTCTCCCGGAAACTCAACACTTGGCACCTGTTCTAGGACACCTATCCATTTCCACTCGAAGGAAGGCTTTGTTTCTGTGGAAATCACCTCCATTTTGCACATCATCAAAGACGAATTTTCTTCTTGCTTTTACGCTTGCTAACTCTGGTTTATCAACAAAGATGATCATGACTAAATGGCTTTTTTGCTTTTATAATATTTCAACTTTTCCTTGTCTAGAGAAATATTTTTTAACATATTGATCAAATCCATTGTCTCTGTCATTATCTTTTTTTTTTTTTGCTTGAACCCTGAATTTGCCTTTGCCACTTTATGACTAGTGCTATTTGCAAGTGTGGGCTTCCCAGGTGGCTCAGTGGTAAAGAACTGAGCAGTGCAGGAGAGTCAGCAGATGCAGGTGTGACCCCTGGATCAGGAAAAGTCCCTGGAGGAGGAAATGGCAACCAGCTCCAGTATTCTTGCCTGGAAAATTCCATGGACAGAGGAGACTGGAGGGCTACAGTTCAGGGAGTCACAGAGCGTCAGACACGACTTAGCAACTGAGCACATTTTAAAGTTTATCCGTTTAACCATTAAACAGCCCTCAGGCTCCTCTGTCCATGGGATTCTCCAGGCAAGAATACTGGAGTGGGTTGCCATGCCCTTCTCCAGGAGATCTTCCTGACCCAGGGACTGAACCAGCGTCTCTTATGTCTCCTGCATTGCCAGGGGTGTCCTTTACCACTAGGGCCCCCTGGGGAGCCCTCAACCACTTAATAACTATTAATAAATGTCTATTATATTGCTACATATTCTAGGTACTGGGATAAACTAATGAGTAAGAAAGACATGGTCACATCTCTCATAAAGACTGCTGCTGCTGCTGCCAAGTCATTTCAGTCGTGTCCGACTCTGTGCAACCCCACAGACGACAGCCCACCAGGCTCCCCATCCCTGGGATTCTCCAGGCAAGAACACGAGTGGGTTGCCATTTCCTTTTCCAATGAGTGAAAGTGAAAAGTGAAACTGAAGTTGCTGAGTCGTGTCTGACTCTTAGTGACCCCATGGACTGCAGCCCACCAGGCTCCTCCATCCATGGGAGTTTCTAGGCAAGAGTACTGGAGTGGGGTGCCATTGCCTTCTCCATCATAGAAACTAGTGAGGTACATAAACAAGTAAGACATATTTAATTGCTAACTGATGTGATAATTGCTATGAAGAATAAAATGGCAAATTGTCAGGGACGTTTCAGGAGTCAGGAAAGGCTTCCTGAGAGAGGTGATGAGTACATTAAATGTTGCTGGATGGAAATACATTTGATGAAAGCAAAAGGAGTAAAAAGATGTTTCATGCATAATAAGTCCAGGCTCTAAATTAGAGAGGGCAGGGACTTCCCTGGTGGTCCAGTGCTGGAGTCCACACTTTCACTTCAGGACATGCAGGTTTGATCCCTGGCCTGGGTATTAAGATCTTGCATGACGTGGGGCAAGGCCATAAAAAGGGGGAGGGGGCGTAACACAGTCTAGGAAATAAAATTTATTAGATGTGAATAGGAGGGAAGTAAGTTTGGGAGGAGTGTTGAGAGAACCTACTCAAGTCTTAGTCAAAAGATTTAATCTGACGGTGATAGGGAGTCATTAACTGTGCAGTAATGTCATTATTCAATTTGTGTTTTTAAAAGATGAATTTGGTTGTGGTGTTGTGAATAGAGTGAGAAGTGAGGGGCTAGACTGGAGGCAGAGAGGTGAAGAACAGACAAAAAGTGATGGGGATTTAAATCAGGCACAAAGCAGAGAAGGAGGAGAAAAAGGAAAAAAAAAAAAAAAGCAGAAGTCCAGCTGGATCTGCAGCACATTATATTGATCAGTTCATTCATTCCACACACATTTCTTACTGAGATTCTCCTCTTCTGTGCCAGGCATATTCTAGCTTGGATGCTGGAGAAGCAGTGATGACTCTGACACTGACAAGCTGGTTGAAAAGACAGATCTTAAGCAATTAACCAAAGAAATGGATCACTGCGTCCTGTAAAAAGTGCTATAAGGTGAACAAGATCTATAGTCTTGCTACTCAAAGAATAGCCCATGGACCAGCAGCAGCAGCAGCAGCATCACCTGGGAGCTTGTTAGCAATGCTGAGTATCTACCTAAAAACTACTGAACTAGGATATGCATGTTAACAAGATCCCTGGGGGGAATTTACATGCGTATTAAATTTGAAAAGCACTGCTCTAGAGCGAGAGAAAACAACAGGTGGACCTGAGCTCATCTTGGGGTTTAGGGAAGGGTTCCCTGAAGAAATGGCCCCTGGTTAGGCTGGAGAGATAGGCAAGGGCTGAATAGCTCAAGACCTTGTGGGCCATTTTGAGAACTGTCACCTCTTCCTAGGAGCAACTCAAAAGGGTTCAAAGGTTAGATTAGTCAGTCCAAGCAGCCGTAACCAAATACCACGCAGACTAGTAGCTTAAACAACATAAATTAATTTTTTTCCCTGTACTAAAGGCTGGAAGTCTGAAATCAGCGTGCCAGCATGGTTGGGTTCTGCTGAGAGCTGTGACAGCCTTCTTGTTGTGTCCTCAGTTGTCTGAAAGAGAGAGAGAGAGCAGAAAGATCTTTCTCTTATGGCTTTTCTTATGAAGACACTAATTCCATGATGTGAGCCCCACCCTCATGACTAAGTGAAAGAAAGTGTTAGTTGCTCAGTGGTGTCTGACTCTTTGAGATCCCCTGGACTGCAGCCAGCCACACTCCTCTGCCCATGGAATTCTCCAGGCAAGAATACTAGAGTGGTTTGCCATTCCCTTCTGCAGGGGATCTTCCAGACCCAGGGACTGAGCCTGGGTCTCCTGCATTGCAGGCAAATTCTTTACTGTCTGAGCTACCAAGGAAGCCCCATGACCAAATTACCACCCAAAGGTTTCATTAGCAAATGCCATCACGCTGGGGCTTAGGGCTTCAACATATGAATTTCGGTTGTGGGGACACAGTTCAGTGCGTAGTAAAGTTTTTTAAGCAAAGGAATATGGAATAATCAGAATTCTATTTTTTAAATTCTTATTCTGGCTGATGTGAGTCAAAGGGATTGAAGGGATTAAGAATATATGCAAGATACCAGCTAAGAGGCTATTTCACTAGTCATGATGAACATTGAGAGTTGGGACAAAGTTGCACTGGTGGAGATGGAGCAGAGTGAAACATTCACAATATTTAGGTGCTAAACTTGACAATTAAGCTGAAGCTCCAATATTTTGGCCACCTGATGTGAAGAAGTGACTCACTGGCAAAGACTCTGATGCTGGGAAAGATTGAAAGCAGGAGGAGTAGGGGGCAACAGAGGATGAGATGGTTGGATGGCATCACCAACTCAATGGACATGAGTTTGAGCAAGCTCCTGAAGTTGATGATGGACAAAGAAGCCTGGAATGCTGCAGTCTATGGAGTTGCAAAGAGTCGGACATGACTGAACAACTGAACTGACTTACTGAAACTTGACAAGCTTTGATGATAGAGTTCATATAATGGTTGGGGAGAGGAGGGTCAAGAATGACTGCCAGATTCTTGGCTGGTGCAACTGTATGGACATGATATCAATTCTTGAGATACTAATCATGAAGTCAGCAAGGATGTGCATGCCATCTTGCTACATGCAATGAACAATACAGAAATGAAGATAAGAAGACCCATCAGTTAGCATTTATCATGTGCCAGCCACGGTATAGACACTTTACATACAGTAACAATTAAAATATTATCAAGCCAAGCTTTCTGAGATGGAAAGGTCANAATGGTTGGGGAGAGGAGGATCAAGAATGACTGCCAGATTCTTGGCTGGTGCAACTGTATGGACATGATATCAATTCTTGAGATACTAACCATGAAGTCAGCAAGGATGTGCATGCCATCTTGCTACATGCAATGAACAATACAGAAATGAAGACAAGAAGACCCATCAGTTAGTGTTTATCATATGCCAGCCACGGTATAGACACTTTACATACAGTAACAATTAAAATATTATCAAGCCAAGCTTTCTGAGATGGAAAGGTCAGCTCATCACTAAGGATTTAATGGTCTGGTATAGCAACAGCACAGATTGCTTTTACAGGAGAACATCAGAGAAGACAATGTGAGCCGGGAAACATCAGAGAAGAAAGAGGCTTCAAGCAGAGGTCTAAAGGTTGGGGGAGATTTTGTTGAGTGAAGCTCTGGGGAGTCAGGTCTGTAGATGGGTTTTAGGAGCCATGGAGACTCAGGCATGACTCTACCAGAAAGTACTTAGAAGAACAGCTCAGAAAAAGTTGGGTAGAAAGGGAGGGCCCAGATTATGAAGGACCTTGAAAGTCAGTCATTTGGATTTTATAGAGAGAAGACTTGACTATGAAAGGAACATGACACCACATGACTGGAAAACCTGTCTGGCAACCGGGGAGTGTGAACATGGGCAGGCTTGAATCTCAGAAGCCAGCTTATTAGCATTTGTATTAGCTGGGTAATAGGTCAGAGTTGTGAACTAGCTAGAAGGAAAAAAAATCAACCAGATTTAGTTTCACTGAATGAAAATAGAAGAATGAGTCAAAGAAGACTAAACTTTCAGGACTGGAATCAAGGGAAAGATAGTCTTAAAGTCATAATCAGAGGGGAGTCAGGAGGGGGATATCCACAAGCCTGTGATATTCCATTTACATGCAGCATGATACTAAGGATATTTAAAAATAGTGGTTTACCTGTTCAACCACAGAGATCATTTAAATTTCTAGAGAAATTATAGTAGATGATAGCCTGCAAGTTACGTATATGATGGATTTACACTGGAATGAAACGATAAGTATAAGGTTCGAGCGGAATAAAGTATCGTATTCTATTAAAAGAAACAACCTACAAACCATTATGAAATATTGTGATTTAAAAATGAAATTGGTAAAATCAAAAGAAACCATTACATTCCACTCCAACTGTCATTTCATTACTGATGCAGCGAACAATCACTTATAAACAATAGTGCCAAGGATTCAATCTTTCAGACTTTGTTCCTGCCTTGGTCTAGCTTTGTAATCATGGGGCTTTGTTCCTGCCTTGGTCTAGCTTTGTAATCATAACACAGGTTTTTCCCCCCAAATTCAAAATGTTGTGTTTAGTGGAAGGAAAATGTGTGCTTCTCTTGTTTTCTAAACACCACATATATATATAAACAGAGTAACACTGACTGGGGAAGATACATCAACTTTACTAACCTTTCTGTTCCTTTTTTGCTTTATCTCAGGGAACTTCAGCACCTCCACATTATCCTTTGTGGGGTTGCACCTGATGGCGCCCCTAGGATCACGTGACGTGTTTTCAACAGTAAACATCCTCTGGTTAATGGTTGCTTCGCTAATGACGATCTGGACCAATGCACGGTATTTGTCAAGTGGTGAGGAACCTTAAGAGTCAGGTGACGGCACACCTAATCCTCTTGGGGGGCCTGCCAAGGGTGAAGCAGAGATATCAATTCCATTGTTCAGAATTCCTTAATTGAAGGTCCCCAGGAGTCTGAAACCTTAGAGAAAAGGTATATGAGCTCCAGTAATTAACCACTGCCGTAACAGATGTTATACAGGAAAACTGTGTTCGGGACACAAGCCTGTTTTGACTTTGACTATGCACTTGGGTTAACACGTTCCTCCTCACTAGTGAAAATCAGATGCAAATATTTTGCAAGGTGTATTCATTAACATGGCAAACACGGAATTGTTTGCCTTTAAAAATAGATAGATAGATAGATAGATAGATGATAGATAGATAGATAGATAGATAGATGCTTTGTCCAATGGGATAACGACTTCAGTTTCATGGACAACCTGGAGGTCTGAATCTGCCCGAGTTTTGTGTTTTCCCGAGTACTGACAGTGCCGCCGCGGGCTCTGGGCTGGCGAGGCTTAAAGGGTGTTCTCGGGGAGCTACCCCCTCTCTCCGCTCTGCCAATGCTGTGCCACTTTGTGGGGGGGCTCTGACTGCTTTCTTCCGAGAGGGAAATTCCTCTTTCATCAGTATGGAAGCACTGTTTTCACACACCGCAAGTGCTGTGTTGCTGTGTCAGTCATCCTATGAGGGCCCGGTTCAGACGAGCAGCGCTGACGAGCTGGCTGGCGATTGGCTGCCCGCGGCGGGGAGGGATTTGTCGGAAGGAAGGGCTGCAGCTTACAGCAACAGAGTTTAGACTGTCTTTGCTTCATCATCTGAAGGCAAAATTTTCCAGATACGGCAGACGGCTCCCAGAGTACAATAAGCAGGGAATGAGAACTATTTACATGGAAATTTCTTCCTCAGGATGCAGCGAAGAAACCGCGGCCGCTTGATTCTACCAGATGTTCCTGGGGTTACTGTAACAGAGAAGGAGAGACAGAGCTAAACAAGGTAGGGAAATCGTCCCCCCTCCTCTCCTTTTTTTTCCCCCTGAATGTTTGAAGAGTTTGCTGCAGTATGCTGCATTCCGTGTGTGTTGCTTCAGGAAGCCAGGGAAACCGGGTTCCGCTAATTCAAATGAAATACTTGCAGCGGGGGACCCTGGAGTTTTACGTAACGTTTTGATTTGAAAAAAAAAAAAAAAAAAAGAAAGAAATGGCCAAGCGTGAATCTCTGCCGCCTGTTTGGGGTGAAGCATAAAACGAGTTTTTATTTCAAAGAATAGGACCATTGATTACTCAACAGAAACCATTTGAATTCTTGGGGGCCTTCTTATTTTCTGGTTCTAGAAAAAAAATTTTTCAGACTGCCATAGTTAGCTCCCGAATAAATAAAGTTTGCGTTGATCCTAAGATTTGAAAACAGACTCGTGATTAAGGGTGGGGGGGGACTTCCTGGTAAATAATTATCGATGAAATGTTTTTTAAAGAAAAAATACATCGACTTATGGGATATTAGGGACCTACCTAGCTCTCCAATGCTGTGGCTTATAATTGAGTTTCAAAAGCACATTTTAACAAGCCAGCTAGAGGTAGCTTTCTGACAAGTTTTCGATACTGTAGTTCAATGTTTACATTTCTTTTTCTGGCATGTCTGAGCCTTTGTTTCCAGCTTAAAAGTGGAACCATTATATTCAAAAGTAAAGCTGGGTTAATAATGCTTACTGCAATTATCTGATCTTTATGCATTTTTAATGAGAACACACAGCCAGCAGAATAATTTAATGAGGGCAGGCTAGCTTTTTAAAGCTGTGTTTTCACTGTGCTGAACCATATCAACTTTCTTGCCGAGAAGCAGCAGTGAGAAATGATGGAGAAGATTTATTTTTAACACACTTGGCCCAGGAGAAGGAAAGGATATATTTGTTAAAGAATTCTTTCTGCCCTTTTCCGTTTTAAATTTCTGCCAGGCATGAGGAAACTGTGCTTTTTTGTTAGGCCTCGGAAGCATATGTTTACAATAAATGTGTAACATTTTTAGAATAGTTAGCAAGCATTGAAGCGAAGGAAAAAAAAAATTGACTAGCCTAACCACTACCATGGTGAATGTTCTTCAAGAAACACCGCTGGCCTTTGAAAAAGACAAAGGTTAAGTGGAAAGATATTTGTTGATTAAGTAATATGTGCATTGTGAGGATAATAAAGTAAAAGTATAATAAAGAGGTTCTTAGAGCTTCTAAATAAGATGAAGTTTCTTCAGCCAGCTTGTCTGAGCAGTGGAAGTCCTCATTTAAATAAGGGCAATGCCACGTAGATTCTTCTAGACCCACTGTTTTTACTTTCAAGGAGAGGTGCAGGACACTCGCCCAGAACTTCTGACGTCATCTCCCAACTGTTTTCTGCTGTGTATTCTTTTATTCAAGCTCGTGGAGAGGAATATTTCTTTATGTCCTGGCTGGGAACGTTCAGACACNGGAATAAAGTATCGTATTCTATTAAAAGAAACAACCTACAAACCATTATGAAATATTGTGATTTAAAAATGAAATTGGTAAAATCAAAAGAAACCATTACATTCCACTCCAACTGTCATTTCATTACTGATGCAGCGAACAATCACTTATAAACAATAGTGCCAAGGATTCAATCTTTCAGACTTTGTTCCTGCCTTGGTCTAGCTTTGTAATCATGGGGCTTTGTTCCTGCCTTGGTCTAGCTTTGTAATCATAACACAGGTTTTTCCCCCCAAATTCAAAATGTTGTGTTTAGTGGAAGGAAAATGTGTGCTTCTCTTGTTTTCTAAACACCACATATATATATAAACAGAGTAACACTGACTGGGGAAGATACATCAACTTTACTAACCTTTCTGTTCCTTTTTTGCTTTATCTCAGGGAACTTCAGCACCTCCACATTATCCTTTGTGGGGTCGCACCTGATGGCGCCCCTAGGATCACGTGACATGTTTTCAACAGTAAACATCCTCTGGTTAATGGTTGCTTCGCTAATGACGATCTGGACCAATGCACGGTATTTGTCAAGTGGTGAGGAACCTTAAGAGTCAGGTGACGGCACACCTAATCCTCTTGGGGGGCCTGCCAAGGGTGAAGCAGAGATATCAATTCCATTGTTCAGAATTCCTTAATTGAAGGTCCCCAGGAGTCTGAAACCTTAGAGAAAAGGTATATGAGCTCCAGTAATTAACCACTGCCGTAACAGATGTTATACAGGAAAACTGTGTTCGGGACACAAGCCTGTTTTGACTTTGACTATGCACTTGGGTTAACACGTTCCTCCTCACTAGTGAAAATCAGATGCAAATGTTTTGCAAGGTGTATTCATTAACATGGCAAACACGGAATTGTTTGCCTTTAAAAATAGATAGATAGATAGATAGATAGATGATAGATAGATAGATAGATAGATAGATGCTTTGTCCAATGGGATAACGACTTCAGTTTCATGGACAACCTGGAGGTCTGAATCTGCCCGAGTTTTGTGTTTTCCCGAGTACTGACAGTGCCGCCGCGGGCTCTGGGCTGGCGAGGCTTAAAGGGTGTTCTCGGGGAGCTACCCCCTCTCTCCGCTCTGCCAATGCTGTGCCACTTTGTGGGGGGGCTCTGACTGCTTTCTTCCGAGAGGGAAATTCCTCTTTCATCAGTATGGAAGCACTGTTTTCACACACCGCAAGTGCTGTGTTGCTGTGTCAGTCATCCTATGAGGGCCCGGTTCAGACGAGCAGCGCTGACGAGCTGGCTGGCGATTGGCTGCCCGCGGCGGGGAGGGATTTGTCGGAAGGAAGGGCTGCAGCTTACAGCAACAGAGTTTAGACTGTCTTTGCTTCATCATCTGAAGGCAAAATTTTCCAGATACGGCAGACGGCTCCCAGAGTACAATAAGCAGGGAATGAGAACTATTTACATGGAAATTTCTTCCTCAGGATGCAGCGAAGAAACCGCGGCCGCTTGATTCTACCAGATGTTCCTGGGGTTACTGTAACAGAGAAGGAGAGACAGAGCTAAACAAGGTAGGGAAATCGTCCCCCCTCCTCTCCTTTTTTTTCCCCCTGAATGTTTGAAGAGTTTGCTGCAGTATGCTGCATTCCGTGTGTGTTGCTTCAGGAAGCCAGGGAAACCGGGTTCCGCTAATTCAAATGAAATACTTGCAGCGGGGGACCCTGGAGTTTTACGTAACGTTTTGATTTGAAAAAAAAAAAAAAGAAAGAAAGAAATGGCCAAGCGTGAATCTCTGCCGCCTGTTTGGGGTGAAGCATAAAACGAGTTTTTATTTCAAAGAATAGGACCATTGATTACTCCACAGAAACCATTTGAATTCTTGGGGGCCTTCTTATTTTCTGGTTCTAGAAAAAAATTTTTTCAGACTGCCATAGTTAGCTCCCGAATAAATAAAGTTTGCGTTGATCCTAAGATTTGAAAACAGACTCGTGATTAAGGGTGGGGGGGGACTTCCTGGTAAATAATTATCGATGAAATGTTTTTTAAAGAAAAAATACATCGACTTATGGGATATTAGGGACCTACCTAGCTCTCCAATGCCGTGGCTTATAATTGAGTTTCAAAAGCACATTTTAACAAGCCAGCTAGAGGTAGCTTTCTGACAAGTTTTCGATACTGTAGTTCAATGTTTACATTTCTTTTTCTGGCATGTCTGAGCCTTTGTTTCCAGCTTAAAAGTGGAACCATTATATTCAAAAGTAAAGCTGGGTTAATAATGCTTACTGCAATTATCTGATCTTTATGCATTTTTAATGAGAACACACAGCCAGCAGAATAATTTAATGAGGGCAGGCTAGCTTTTTAAAGCTGTGTTTTCACTGTGCTGAACCATATCAACTTTCTTGCCGAGAAGCAGCAGTGAGAAATGATGGAGAAGATTTATTTTTAACACACTTGGCCCAGGAGAAGGAAAGGATATATTTGTTAAAGAATTCTTTCTGCCCTTTTCCGTTTTAAATTTCTGCCAGGCATGAGGAAACTGTGCTTTTTTGTTAGGCCTCGGAAGCATATGTTTACAATAAATGTGTAACATTTTTAGAATAGTTAGCAAGCATTGAAGCGAAGGAAAAAAAAAATTGACTAGCCTAACCACTACCATGGTGAATGTTCTCCAAGAAACACCGCTGGCCTTTGAAAAAGACAAAGGTTAAGTGGAAAGATATTTGTTGATTAAGTAATATGTGCATTGTGAGGATAATAAAGTAAAAGTATAATAAAGAGGTTCTTAGAGCTTCTAAATAAGATGAAGTTTCTTCAGCCAGCTTGTCTGAGCAGTGGAAGTCCTCATTTAAATAAGGGCAATGCCACGTAGATTCTTCTAGACCCACTGTTTTTACTTTCAAGGAGAGGTGCAGGACACTCGCCCAGAACTTCTGACGTCATCTCCCAACTGTTTTCTGCTGTGTATTCTTTTATTCAAGCTCGTGGAGAGGAATATTTCTTTATGTCCTGGCTGGGAACGTTCAGACACTTCCTTGGCAGGTCGTGAGTTATGTGTTCATTTTCCTATCCTTTCTAAAACCCGAACCGATTCTCCAGCAGAAATAGGGCATCTTCTCCTACCTGCCTCCTCATGTCGGGCAGGTCATTTGTCTGCAGGGCTCCGGCTGTGGCGGGGAGTGGACTGGCTCTCCTTCAGGCCTCGGTCCCCTCAGTGCAGTCTGTCTCTTGGCACCTGGGCGGACATCACCACCCAGGGGCCCCATTGCCAGCTTCTCCCGGCGCCACTCTTTAGGACCCAGGCTATGCCACCAAGTTCACGGCTGGCAGTGATGGTGGGAACAGCTCCTCTGGTAGAAAGATCCCCATGCCCTAGTGTCGATGGACCCAGGGAAGGGCAGTCCGGCTTGGCAGGCGCTTCGCCCCGTGTCACAAGTGTCAGCCTTGGTCACAGCGATCCAGGGACAGCTAGTTTTTAATAGGGAGCCCTTCAGGGAAAGAATTTCCATCAGAACAGCCTGGAGTTCTGGGGAGTTCCCGGCCCTAGTTTGCACCCTCGTTAGGACTGTTTGGGTTGTATAGCCTCTAACAAGCACCCATCAGTTTTTTCTCTCCCTTAATAGAATTGATTAATACTTGCTACACTTTCCTTTATACTTCTAGCATTTTGAGAGACCTTGACCTTGCATCCAAAAAAAAAAAAAAAAAA